>CAUYRH010100574.1:0-34214 GCA_963574655.1 Perodicticus potto
AGCCACAGCTGCCCACAGGATTAGACCAAATGAACACACGCAACCACTTGCCAGATCTCCACTGCTTTTGCCTTCCTCAGGGGGTCCAGAAGTCTCATGCTGTCTCCCTGTGTCCCCAAAGGGATGTTTCTGGGCAGATCCAGCCAGCCAGAGATGCCTGAAGTCTTCTCTCCCCAGTCTCAATGTGCCCAGTTGCGAGGAAGCTGTTACTCAGCCACCATCTTGCTCTGGAAGCCCCTTTCTTTTTTTTTTTTTAAACAAAAAATCCCCACAGTTGTCATTCAAAGGAAAATGGAAGCTTAAAAAGAAGATCTGGTTTGAGAATAACCTAGTCTTTCATTATCCCTTTGGGCACTGTTGTGCCTGTTGTCTCTGGAAACCAATATAATTTACTTCATTTTTATTTGTGCCCTGTCTTGTTCAGAAAGTGCTTCAGGTGACTTACAAGAAGATATAAAAATTAAAACTCAAGAAGTTATTACGAGATGAGAGTTGGGTGGGGACAATAAACACATTCTTAAATCTCAACTTGTCAAGTACCCACCCACCCCACCCCCCACCCCGCTTTTTCCAGACCCTAACAGAGACATCCACACCCACACCCCACTGTCTCACTTTCTCTGGTTATAACTTGTGTACCCTGGGCTAGAAGCCCCGCCCTCTGTGCAGAGAGGTGGCTGGCCTTGCCTTTCCATTGCTGGGGGTTCTCCCGACATGGGTCTTCCTGGTGGATCTGGAAATCCTTGCTTGTGCCAAAAGGAAAAGACAAGGAGGTGTTTTGTGTAGCTCAGGTCCTCCCAGCCACACAGGCTCTTCCAACTGGGCTGACCTCTCCTATCCCAGAGAGATGGCCAGCCCTATTTCCTGTTTCCCTTGGCCCCTTGCCTGTGTGCATGGGTTAGGAGAGCAAGTTTTGGCCAGGTCCCCACCCCTCTGTGCCCTTGGCACAGCCAGCTGAGAGGACCCGAGCATATCCTGCACCACTGCTAGTGGGGGCAGCAGACAGTTTGGGAACACAACATGGGCACATTGGTCACAAATCTCCAGTCCCTAACTAGTCTGTGTTCCTTGGGCCACCTCCTAAACTCTCTGAGCTGCGCGTTCTGTTCAGTGTGGACTATGATGCTACCTGCCAAGGTCACGGAGTATTAAGTGAAAGAGAAGCTCCTGCACGCTGGGGCTCTTCATTTGTGCAGACAGTTTTGAGTATTCTCCCCTGACTACATAGGGCTTGCCACCTGAGCCCCCAGATATGCCCTTCACCTCCTTTTCACCTCCACTCTCCTCCAGAGTCCCTCACTATCTACTCACTATCTACTGACTTCTCTGGGGGCCCGAAAATGCTGAAGACCACAGATTATGGAATCAAATCCACCTGGCTTTCAACCTGGGATTCACCACCCTCTAACTTTGGATTAAATATATTTCATCTATCTTTTGAAAAATGAGGATAAACGTAACTATTTGATAGGTTTACTGGTGCAAGGATTAAATGAGATAATGTACATACAGTCTTAGCACAACAGCAGGCTCAGAGAAGAAGTTTAGCCAATAACAGAATAAGAATAAAGAATGATAATTGGTATTTATTAGTCCCAGATGGCTGCCCACTTTCTTTGAGGCCTGGCATGTTTCCCTAGTTCCTACCACTGATGCCACCCTCTCTATTTTTAATTTCATCTGTCACATCTAGAGAATGTTGGAAGGAGGGCATTAATAGACTGGGTCCTTACTATCTTTTGGGGGGTTTTTTTAGACAAAAAGCTATCACCCTCGGTAGAGTGCTGTGGCATCACAGCTCACAGCAACCTCCAATTCCTGGGCTTAAGCAATTCTCTTGCCTCAGCCTCCCAAGTAGCTGGGACTACAAGCACTCGCCACAATGCCTGGCTATTTTTTAGTTGTAATTGTCATTGTTGTTTGGCAGGCCCAGGCTGGATTCGAACCCGCCAGCCCTGGTGTATGTGGCTGGTGCCTTAACCGCTTGAGCTACAGGCACTGAGCCCTTACTACCATCTTGTCCAGAGTTTCTCTTTACGTATTTGGGCTGGTTTCTGTTGGTAAGAGGAAATCATTTCCAAACACTTATTCAAAATCTACTCAGTTTATGGAGTAATTCAAGTAATTCTTCTAGTCCTACTTGGTTTTCTAAGAAAGCGATTGAATCTTCTACAAATACAATATTTTGTCAATTTCATAAGGCCTCTTCTTTTTATTTGTGCTTTATTTCATTTATCAGACCATGAACAATCAACTAGGTTTAGTAATGGTATCTTTATCTCATTCCTGGTTTACTAAAGAATATGTCTCTGCTTTCTCTTGTGTATACAAATGAACTATTGATTTAGAATAAACATAGTTACCTTATTAAGAAAATGTTCCTTTACTTCTACCTCTTAGAATTTGTTGTCGTTTTTATGTCAGGGAGAGTTGTTTAATTGCATCTAATAATGGTTTCCCTATTTATTGAAATGAAAATGTTTTTTTGTTTCTTTGACATTGTGACAGACTCAATGGTTTGAGATTGTTCCAGAACCCCACTTTCTGTAGACAACAATTTATGTTCAAAAGGATGGACCATACCATACGGAACATTGAGCTCTTCAGATGTCCATTCAAGAAAAAATTTTAAGTTTGACTCTTTTCTCACAACTGCATAAAAGTTCTGGATGGATTAGAGATTAGACTTTTAAAAAACTTCAAACCTTTTTAAGAAAATATTTTTACAGTCTCGATGTGAGGAATCCTAAGTCGCAAACCCCACAAACGATAAAAGAAAATAGTTAGAGATTTGACTACCTAATATTTAAAACTTCTGAATAATGAAAGATACAATAAAGTTAAAGACAATGGAAGACTGGGAGAAAATGTTGCCAACATAGATAACAGGTAGTTGATTAATAATCAGAATATATAAGGGAAAGGGGGGGAGATAGAAAAAGTTACTGAGAAACCAAACAAAGCTGTGTCACTCATAATAAATAACAAGTAAATAAAAACAACAAGGTAATATTTTCATCATGAAATTACCAAAAATTTAAAACATAAATAGCCGGTGTTGGAGAATGTAAGTGGCAGCCTGTAATTTCAGGTTTCTCCACTCCAGTGGTTTATGTAGAGCGCTCCCTGTGGCACAATTCCAACGTTGAGTTTGAAGTAGTAGGGTGCACCTTAGAACAGTGCCCTCCCCTCCTGTGGGCTTAGTGAGAGTCTAGGGAACAGCTTTTGGCCCAGCTGCCAAAATGTAAAAGGCCTTCTGACTCAGTGTTTCCTCTTCCAGGAATCTAGCCTTTCAGATATACACGAATATGTAAGGTATACATAAAGACACATGCAAAAGAATGTTCATTAAACATGCTTTATATAGGGAAAAAAGAAACGACTTACACGTCCCTCAGTAGAGAATGATATGAATAAATCATGGTGCATCCACTGATGGGATATTTTGCAACTCTTGAAAGGAAGGAAGTGGATTTATTTGTACTCACATAGTACAAATAAAGATTTGATGTCATGCCTGAGATAAACATGAATGAAAGCAAATCCCCAAATATCTATTATGTGATCTCATGTATATATGTTTGTGTCTGAATATATACTCGATAGGGAATGCACAGCCAAGGAACAGGAAGAGTCTACCAAACTGAGGTACTAGACTGGAATTGTTGGGCAGAGGGAATTGGTGACAGAAAGGAATTTCATGTTTTGCATTCTGTACTTAAGTACTTTGTGCTCTATCAGAATAAGAAAGTATTGTATGTGTTACTCACTGGCTGGCTCTGAACGACAAGAATCCTTGTGGGTTGGGCTGCTCTATGACAACTTCCCACCTGGTTAGACTACCTAGGAATGTCCTACCAACAAGGGTAAGAAATTCTGGGCATTCCTGAGATAAATCCTTCTTCTGAGCTAGCTGTTCTGGGCATCATAATCCCTATAGGGCTTTTCAAAAACAATTTTATTTATTTTGAGACAGATTCTCATTCTGTTGCCCTTGGTAGAGTTGTGGTGTCAAAATTCACAGCAACCTCAAACTCCTGGGCTCAAGCAATCCTCCTGCCTTGGCCTCTGGAGTAGCTGGGACTACAGGTGCCCACTACAATGCCCAGCTAATTTTTCTATTTTTAGTAGAGACAGGATCTCCCTTTTGCTCAGGCTGGTCTTGAACTCCTGAGCTCAAGGTATCTTCCCACTTTTGCAGGCCTGAGCCACCACACCTATAGGGCTTTTAAAACTTTTAGATCCAAGTCTCTATCTCAGATCCACTGACTCAAATCAGAATTTTTGTGCCTAAAGTTTTTATCTAGGGTGGCGCCGGTGGCTCACTGAGTAGGGCACCAGCCCCATATACCAAGGGTGGCGGGTTCAAACTCGGCCCCAGCCAAACTGCAACAACCAAAAAATTAAAAATAAAAAAAATATCCAGGCTTTGTGGTGGGCGCCTGTAGTATCAGCTACTTGAGAGGCTGAGGCAAAAGAATCACCTAAGCCCAGGAGTTGGAGATTGCTGTGAGCTGTGTGACGCCACACTCTACTGAAGGTGATAAAGTGAGAATTTGTCTCTACCAAAATAAATAAATAAAGTTTTTACCTTGCGGCTCAGCGCCTGCAGCTCAACGGGCTAAGGTGCCAGCCACGTACACCTGAGCTGGCAGATTCAAATCCAGCCCGGGCCCGCCAAAACAACAATGACAGCTGCAACCAAAAAATGGCCGGACGTTGTGGCGGGTGCCTGTAGTCCCAGCTACTTGGGAGGCGGAGGCGGGAGACTCGCTTGAGCCCAGGAATTGGAGGTTGCTGTGAGCTGTGATGCCACAGCTCTCTATCCAGGGCGACAGCTTGAGGCTCTGTCTCAAAAAAAAAAAAAAAAAAAGTTTTTACCTTGCTATGGAGGAGGAAGTGAGAAGTGAGGGTTAGAGGCTAGACTGCTATATTGGACAATTGCTCGGTCATAGCCAGGAACAAAGAAGGCAGAAAAGCAGGCTTGATCTGAAAGATTTCCAGGTAAACATAACGGGCACTCTTGTAGAATAAAGATATTCTCCCAGGATAAAAACATCCTCCCAGGCTTGGTGATGAAGGTGCTCCACTAGGGGACAGCCAGGAAAGACACCAAGGGCTCCACAACAGTGAGTTAGGAATGCAGTTTTCATTTGGTGTTTTCACTAAAAGTTAATTCTTTTTACGCTTGTTGGATGGATATATGCTGTGGGTGAGTTTTCCACTACTGTGTTCTAAAGTGAAGGGAATGGGGAGATGATTCCAAGTTTACAGAAAAACTCACTTAGCTCTTGCAATGGAGAAACCCACTCAGCTTGCTTAGAGTGGAGAAAGACATCCAGTCTCTCAGGGACCTGTTGTACATTATTATCTAAGGACTAGGCTGCCTAAGTCCCTATCATAGCAGCTGTGTAACTACCAGCAAGGTTCTTAACCTCTCTGAAACTCGATTTCTTGATTTGCAGAATGGATAAAATGATGTGCCCCTCATGGGGCCTGAAGATCAGAGAGGTGATGTATGTAGAAGTGACTCAGTGAAAGCTTAGCTGCTATTTATTAATATCATGATGGTGACTAGTCTGTGGACTCCTTCAGGGCAGACACAGTAAGTGAGTATGTGAATTCTTTCCATTTCCTCTTCCCACACTAGTACAGGGCTTGAGCATTTGCTGAACACTCTGATCCTGACTCTACCAGGGCTCTCTGCCTTTCTTTGACTTTATTTTACAAGTCTGTAAATTGTAAGTAACGGACTGATAACAATACAAAATAATTCTTGTGGCTCGGAACCTGTAGCTCAGCGGGCTAAGGCGCCAGCCACGTACACCTGAGCCAGCGGGTTCGAATCCAGCCCGGGCCAGCCAAACAACAATGATGGCTGCAACCAAAGAAAGGCTGGGCGTTGTGGCGGGCGCCTGTCGTCCCAGTTACTTGGGAGGCGGAGGCAGGAGACTCGCTTGAGCCCAGGAGTTGGAGGTTGCTGTGAGCTGTGATACCACAGCACTCTCTCCAGGGTGACGGCTTGAGGCTCTGTCTCCAAAAGAAAAAAAATAAAAATAAAAATAATTCTTGTCGTCAGATGCGCACACACACTTTTCGTGTTGTCCCTCACTGTGTGGAAGGAGCCATTTTCACCTCCATTTGCACCTTCCTGTCAGAATTTCAGGTCTGTGTCTGTTCTCTGGTCTGGCTGTAACATCTTACTACCATTATTAATTAAGAGTTAAATTAATAATTAATTAATAGTGAGTTAAATATGCTCTTTGCATACTCTCATTTAATATCTGTATGAAAGTCAGGATTTTATCCTTTTTGAAAAGTGTCTTTTAAAATTGCTAAGACTCCTTACCAGAACAATGAGATTTTGTAGAAGGCGAACACTGAGGCTGACTCTCCTTCTCAAGGCCAGACACTGTCTGATGTAATTCGAAGTAATTTCCTTTTCGTGGATAGGCAAACACTCCTTGGAGTGTTTGGAGGAGACAGGGGTTCAGATTTTGTTCCGTAGCTGGAGATGACACCAAGGAGGGCCCTTCTCTCTGAGCTTCAGTCTTTCCGTCTGTGAAATGGGCTCATAGGGAGTCCCTGAAAGCCGCAAGCCGATGCCCTGGCCCGCTTCCTCCCCGTCTCACCCGGCCCCCGGAGGCAGGCGCCGGGGACCCCAAAAGTCGCTCCTTCCTGGGGAGACCCTCGGCTGACAAGTCGCTCCTCCGCCCTCTGGGTCTCTGGGCTCCGCGCTGTCCGCGGGGTGCCGGGGGGCCTCTAGAAGGGGCGGGTTAGCTCCAGCCAGAAAGCCCGGAGCCGCCCAGGAATTTTGGCTGGAACTGCGAGCATTTCCTCCCCGGCCGGCCCGGAGCGATCCGAGGAGGGCGGCTGCGGGCTGACGCCGCGCTCCGCCCGGCCGGGAGGCACCATGCGGCCCCTGCTCTGCGCGCTGGCCGGGCTCGCCCTGCTCCGCGCCGCGGGCGCCTCGGCGGGTGAGTGGGGCCCGGGACGAGGGGCGCGGGCGAGGGCAGGGGACCCAGAGCCGGGGGACCTGTGGATGGCGAGTGAGGGGAGAGTCAGAGAGAAGAGATGGAGGAAAGGTGGGAGAGAGAAAGCTGGCCAAGGACGAGGAGACGGACAGAGAGGAGACATGCCGCAGAGAGATGGAGAGAAAGATGGTGAGACAAAACACAGACACACAGAGAGAGGTAGAGAAAAGGCGGAGAAATCAAGACACAGGGACAGGAGGTAAAGAAGAGAGGGAAAAACAGAAAAGGGAAAAGGAAAGGCTGAGGCAATCTTTGGAGATAAACAGGCATGGATGAGGGCAGAAAGAAAAAGGAGCTTAAGAGACAAAAGAACGAAAAAGGAAGAAAAATAGTAATTGAAATGGCAAAAGGAAGGCGAGAGCCACACCACGAACTCCGTGCCAAGGCTGGAGCTGGTGAGAGAGAAGGAGCCACGCATCTGAGGGCTGCCTGGAGGCCAGCTGAGTCCCAGAGCTGCAGAGGCCCCCAGGCCGGGCTTTACAGGACACTGGAAGGAAGCTGTGCTCCAAGCAGCAAAGGACCCAAGCGGAGCACAGCCTTAGGGAGCCAAGGCCAGGGCTCCAGGAGAAAGGCCACTGCTTCACCTGCCAGGTGGCCTGAGGTGGCTCTGCAACCTGGCTGAGGCCACCAGTCTCCAGGGTCCCAGAGAACTTCCCTGAGGGCCTGAGCTGCCTTGGGTGGAGGTGGAGATAAGAGAGGCCAGAGAGGGATAAATAGAGGAAGAGGCAACCTGGGCACTCCACTAGTTGGGGTCCTAGTTGTGCTGTCCCCTTTCCTCCTCTGCCCCACCCCCAGCCCCAGCAGCCTTAATACTGTCCCTCCAAAGTCCAGGCTCAGAGAGGGTGACTTTTGTCAAGTGATTTACTGGGCTATAGCCTGGACTGGACACAGATGTCATTTCACCACCCTATATTGTTACTGGAATTTCTTCTTCAGTAAGTCCTTGGTCTTGGGGATTCGAAGAATGAACCTATGGACCACAGATCAGTGGTAAGATAGAATTTTATTAGACAGAAAGGAATACAGAGGGGGTAAAAAGCACCAGAGCTTCTGGCAGAGGGAAAGACCCAAGCGGGAAGTTTCTCCACAGGGCTCTTTGTCCAGGGGTATTAGGTCTTGAGAATTACACTTGGCCAGCACTTGGCAAGTGGAAACATGTTTTCAACATTAATGAGTGTTATGGACAAATGAATGAGTGCAGTCCCTTCAGCTGGGGCAAAAGGTCTGGGTGTTCCCTCCATGAAACTGCCCAGGCCTGGGAAAACTGGGGTCCCGTGTCCCGTCTTGAATGGGGGAACCCTGTATCAACATGTTTCACAGCACTTCACTGTTTACAACCCACATCCCTGTCTACCCAGGGAATGGCATCCCAGTAGCCTAGGTGAGAAGAAAACTCCATCTCACGGTGGTGGCAAGGCAGAGAGCCCTCACCAAGCATCAGGTCCCCCACTTCCTCTGTCAGGCCCTTACCCCCACCCAGGCACAAGTGCCTTGTGCTAAGATAGGGGCCCACAGTTCCTTTCAGGACCCAGTAAACTGTGGGAGTCAGTGCTCAGGGGATCTAGCCCTGAACCTGAGGAGCCAGTGCCTGGCGTGTGTGGTATGTGGCTTTACCTCTCTGAAGCTGTTCCCTTCTCTGTTAAGTAGGGGAAAATGAGGCTCAACACTTGGGGCTGGTTTCAGGGAATGAATGACAGAGGGCGTGCTCAGCAGGGAACAGGCATCAACCCATATTTTCTCTGAGCCTGGCTTTTTCCTTTAGCCACAACTGGTATATATGGCTATTTAAAAATTTAAGCCCACCTTTAAATATTATCTTTCTTTCTGATTATGCTTGCTCATTACAACAGATTAAGAAGAAAAGGAAGAAAATATAAATGTGTGATTTCACACATTTTAGTGCATAACCTTTCAGATTTTAGACAATACTTCATTTTTATGACTTTTGATTATGAAAACTTTTGGACACCAAAAAAGAATACAAAATGATAGTATAGAAAAATAGAATAGTGTAATGTACCAATCAACCCTCCTTCAGCAAGTATCGATTCGTGGCCAATCTTGTTACATCTGTACTTCCCAACTTCTCGCTTCACCTTGGATCATTTAAAAGGAACTTCCAGGCATCATAAATAGATATTCCTTTGTGAACCTCTAAGAGATAAATACTCTTTTAGTAAACATAACTAATCCCACTAAAAATGATGGCATGTGATTGAATATTTGATGATATTAAATCATCAATATAATTGAATATTTTTGATGATATTTTGATGATATTCAATCATCAAATATTTAACCAGTGTTCAAAGTCTTTCATGGCATTATATGTTTTTATAATACATTTGTTGGATCCAAATAAGCTTACATACATTGCAATTGGTCAATATATCTATTAAATCTCTTTAAATATGTAAGTTGTCTCATCACTTTTTTCTTTTCTTTTCTTTCTTCTTCTTTTTTTTTGAGGTAAAGTCTTACTTTGTTGCCCTGGATAGAGTGCTATGGTGTCATAGCTCACAGAAACCTCAGATTCCTGGGCTCAAGCAATTCTCTTGCTTCAGCCTCCCAAGTAGTTGGGACTCCAGGAGCCCACCACAACACCTGGCAATTTTTAGAGACGAGGGTCTTTCTCTGGCTGAGGCTGGTCTCGAACCTGTGAGCTCAGGCAATCCACCTGCCTCGCCTTCCCAGAGTGCTAGATTACAGGCTTGAGCTACTGCACCCAGCCAACCATTTTTTTTTTCTTAAAATTTATTCATTGAATAAGTTCTTCCTGTAAAGTTTTCCACATTTAGATTTTGCTAATTACATCCTTTTTGTATCGTTTAAATGTTCCTCTATCCCTTATATTTTCTATAAAGTGATAGCTAAATATCAAAGCTTGATCGAATTCTAGTTAGATTTTTCTGTGTGAGACTACTTCATGGTTTGTTTGTTTGTTTTGGGGGGGGATAGAGTTCCATTTTGTCACTCTCGGAAGAGTGCCCTGACGTTATAGCTCACAGCAGCCTCAAACTCTTGGGCTCAAGTGATCCTCTTGCCTCAGCCTCCTGAGTAAATGGGACTACCGGCGCCCACCACAACACCTGGCTATTTTTAGAGATGGTGTCATGCTCTTGTTCAGGCTGGTCTGGAACTCCTGAACTCAGGCAATTCACTGGCTTTGGCCTCCTAGAGTTCTGAGATTACAGGTGTGAGCCACCTGCCCCAGCCCTACTTTAGAGTCTTTATTATTTTAATTTGCATTCCTTTGATTACTACTAAAGTTGGAATTTTTCTTTATAGGTACATTGGTCATTTCTACAATTTCTATAAATTGTCTTGGCCTTTTTCAACTGTGGTGTTGGGATTTTTCATATTGGTCTATAAACATTCTTTATGTATTAAGTGAAGCAGGCAGAGTGTGGTGGCTCACACCTGTAATCTCAGCACTCTGGGGGGCCAAGGCAGTGGATCACCTGAGTTTAGGAGTTTGAGACCAGCCTGAGCAAGAGTGAGACCCCCGTCTCTAAAAATAGCAGAGCATTGTGGTGGGTGCCTGTAGTCCCAGCTACTTGAGAGGCTGAGGCAAGAGGATCACTTGAGCCCAAGAGTTTGAGGTTGCTGTGAGCTATGATGTCATGGCACTCTACCAAGGGTGACAAAATGAGACTCAATCTCAAAAAAAAAAAAACATGTGTACATATATATGTGTGTGTGTGTGTGTGTGTGTGTGTACACTAAGTGAAGCACACTTGTTTGCATTACCTGTGGCAATCTTTTGTTAAGGTAAAGCTCTTCAGCTGAGTTCCTATTTTGCTGTCAAAGAAACCTGAAGTCTTAAGAGCTTTATCTTTTTAACTAGTATAATCATTGTCATCCATGCCTTGGATTCCAATGGGAAAGCTGTCTTTGCCCAACTTCATTCCACATCCCCAAGGCCATCTGCTGTCCATTAAGACTCTGCTTTTCTTAGAAAGCTATGGTGAGGAACATGGTGTTTCTTCTTACAAGTATGAATATGGTGAAAGGAAACCACTCAAAGACAATTTGACCCAAGGTGCACATTTGGGCTCCTGTACCTGTCCAGCCCCTCATTTTATAGAGGAAGCAGCTGAAGCCCTGAGATGAGAGGCCCTTTTTTTTTTTTTTTTTTGTAGAGACAGAGTCTCACTTTATCGCCCTCAGTAGAGTGCTGTGGCGTCACACAGCTCACAGCAACCTCCAACTCCTGGGCCTAGGCGATTCTCCTGCCTCAGCCTCCTAGCTGGGACCACAGGCACCCTCCACAACGCCTGGCTATTTTTTTGGTTGCAGTTCAGCCAGGGCTGAGTTTGAACCCGCCACCCTCGGTATATGGGGTGCCCTACTGACTGAGCCACAGGCGCTGCCCATTGTTTGTAATGTTCTTTTTTTTTTTTTTTTTTTTTTTGCAGTTTTTGGCCGGGGCCAGGTTTGAACCCACCACCACCGGTATATAGGGCCTGCACCCTACTCCTGTGAGCCACAGGCGCTGCCCCTAATGGGAGGCCCCTTTCTTATACAAAGTCACACTACCACTAGGGCACAGTATAGACAGTGCCAGGCAGGTCAAACTTACGTCCTGTCACCACCACCTACTACTACCTGTATAATTTTAGGCATGGTAATCAACCTCCTTGCTTTTTGGTTTTCTAATCTGTAAATAAGAGGGGAGGAGGTATAAGAATATTGATCTTGTAGGTAGAATTAAATGAAATTATTCCTGTACACACTCAACAAAAAGCTTGGCTCATGACAAGTGATCAAAAATCAATAGTAGCTTGGAACACAGATTATGGTGGAACCCGTTCTAAAGGTGAAGAAGCCAAGGATGCAGTGGATTGGGGTGTAACAGGGAATCTAGAAGGTCAGTCCAGGCTGAGCCCTTTGTGTCCTTCTTGGAGAAGCCCCTCCCAAACATATTTTGGATACTTATACCACCCGACTCCCTGCATGGGCTTAGTCCTGGAGCAGCCACCTTTCTATCTTGAGGTGACCTTGTCAGAGAGATCTAGCAAAGAGCACTAGCTTCTTTGTGGAGAGTGGTTTGAGTCCCACTGACTCGGTGCCTTCAGCTTCCCAAGCAAATGTCCCTGTGTGGCATTCGCACATCCCTTGGCAATTCCAAGGCATCTCCAAGAGCAGTATCAATACAGCAGTCCTGCAAAGTAGACAGGGCAGGGCAAATGCCTTACAGATGAGGGAGGGAAGCTTCGAGGCAGAGCACTCAGCAAGACGGTCTCTTCAACTGCCAACCCCATGTTCCTTACACAACACGCAGAGAGAGCTTAGTCCCCGATGAGGTTTTAGACTCTTTCAGCATCTCGGGGATTTTGGAGAGCTTTAGTACCTCATAACTCAGTGGATTAAAAACACAGCATTCCAAGATGGAAGTAATCTTGGGTCCCTGAATGGCCTCAGGGAGCTGAGCTGCCTACCAGCCCCACCAAGAGCTGGTCCACCTCTGAAGAGATACTCATGAGAGAGAGAACATGGGCTCTGTGTTATGCCAGCCTAGCTTGTATCCTAAGAAAAATACTATCAAGCAGATACTGAATACACAGGAATGACATTGGTCATTGTCTTAGTGTGATCAAAAGGCTTAAATCCATATGTGGAAAAGGACCAGTGACCAGGGGACATAGAACACATCTCTCCCCAAACAAAACAGAACAAAAATGTTCCTCAGAATCTGAGCTCTCTCTTAGGGGGTTTCAGGGGGTCCCTCTTCTATTCCAGCCAGAGCACCTCCACATTTTGGAGTTCTTTATAGAGTCTTTTGAAAATAGCGTTCTGCTGCTTTAACAATAATCAAACCCCACCGATGGTTTTAAATGAATCACAAATCTTTAGACCAACAGTGGATGTGATAACATTTATTATTCTATCTTAGTGAATGTGGTCAAATATAATTAACCTTCAAGCGGCCAGTATTGCTGATCAAAGCAGGGGGGCCTTGGATGATGCCGAGATACAGCAGAACCTCTCAGCTGTTACCACCCAGTGAAGAAATCATGCAAGCTGTGGGTACTTTACACTGTTTGTGTCCCAGATGCAAAAGTTCTCCTGTAAGACCTGGAAGTGGGAGGGGCCGCACTTCCCATCCCCTGCAGAGGACAGGACTCAGTGGCCATCTCTGTAGTTGGGGCAGCTGTCCCAGCCCAGCCCTCTCCCAGGGCCTCTGGGCCCTGGTGCAGCCTGTTCTCACCAGCACAGGATGCCCCACCCATGGCCTCCATCCAGGGTGCACATCAGGCCTGGAGCAGGAGCCAGGCCAGAGAAAACAACCCAGCATCCAAGGAGGTCCGTTTCCCAGCTGGCAGGGGCAGGGCGTGCGGGAGGGAAGGAAGGAAGGGACACTGCAGAACCACAGCCTTGGCTGCTCAGGGCTGATCACAACGATCCTTCAGTCTCTCCCACACCGTACACGTGAGCTTCCCGACAGCCCCTGTGTGTGTGTGTCTCCATGTATGTGTGTGTGTGTTTCTCTGTGTGCATATGTTGTGTGTGTGTGTCTATGTGTGTGTTTGTGTATGGAGGTGCTCAGTTCTCGCCTTGCTGGAGCTTCTGGTCCAAGAACCAACCTATCAACTCACCCCCTTCTGTCTTTGTAGCTAATCTTTAAGGCCTCTCAGCTGGCTTGGAAAGACAAAGAATTATGGGTGAGCCTCAGGCGTACTCCACCCCCTTTAACAGGGACGGCCACAGGGGCTCTGGAGGAGGAGGAAGCTTCTCATAATCCCTCAACAATAAGCGGCTTTGCCAGGCTGAGATGGGGTCTCCAGTGTGTTCCTGCCACGAGCCAGGGTGAGGACCCCCAGGCAGGAGGGCGCAGGCAGGGCGGGGTCATGTTAGTCCTTTCTCTGAGCTTTCTCCCTCCCCCCATGAGCTCATGGACAGTTGTGCTGGGGGCACAGAGCATGGTTCTGTCCAGCTGCAAGCGATTAGTGCTGAGCTACATGGAGAGCGACCTCTGCCCAGGCTTTTCCCAGGAGAGGATTTAGAGCCAAGTTAGACCTCATCGCAGACACGCAGGAACAGGGTGTTGCAGGCTGCGAGGAGGAGCAGATCGTCTGCGCGACTCTGAGCCAGCTGGTCCCCGCTTGGCCAGCACACTCACATTGCCTCCTCTTGGCCTAAGCCTGGGGGACTTGCATGACGGAAGGGGGGTTAGGGTGTAGGAGAGGGCAGGGGAAGTTCGGGAAAGACTTGGCCATAGACCCATGTGAGGATAGGCCCCTCTTCTTGGGACAGCAGCCTCGTGGGTGAGAACAGTTCTTCTGGCCCCCTTGAAGCTTCTCCTCTCCGGGCTGAGCAGCCCAGTTTCAGATGGAACAAATGACTTTGGAGTCAGTCCTTTCACCATGGCCACCCCCAGACCTACTCTTGCCTCTCAAGGCCGTCCCCAGGATGTGTGGTCAGAGTGGAGTGTGGGCCCGCCACCCATGGGGAATCTCCCTGCCACCTCCCTCCTCGGCGGGAACACTTTACACAGACACAGGCAGCCTACCAAGGCTCTTGCTCTTTGCTGACATCCCCATCAGACAATTGGTTTTTATTATGGAACATTTCAAACAACTCACACAAATGTAGAGAGAATAGCTGAAGGCACACCCCCCACCCCAGTGCAGTGCTCTCCCAGCTTCCACGGGATCAACTCTTGGCCCATCTGGTTGCTTCATGTGCCCACCCAAGCCTCTCTCCCACCCCACCCCAGGCCTGGATTATTTTGAAGGAAATCCAAGAGCTCATAGCATTTCATCTCTAAATGTTTCAGTATGGGTCGCTAAGAGACTTGCTTTTAAAACTGTAGCCAAAGTGCCATTATAATGTCTTCCCCCCATCACCCCATATTCAGCGCTAACACCATTATCTTTTAAAGGGGCTTTGCTTTAAAGAGGCAACAGAGGAGGGAAACAATGCAAAGGAGAATTTTTAAAACAAATTATTTTCTGCAAAAGATGCTCAGAAGGAAGTTTTGTCCCAGCACAACAGAGTGATACTCATTTTGTGGCCCTCAGTAGAGTACTGTGGTGTCATAGCTCACAGCAACCGCAAACTCTTTGGCTCAAGCAAGCCTCTTGCCTCAGCCTCTTGAGTAGCTGGGACTACAGTTTCCCATTACAATCACTGGCTATTTTTTAGAGAGAGGGTCTCACTCTTGCTCAGGTTGGTCTTGAATTCCTGAGCTCAGGCAATGCACCTGCCTCAGCCTCCCAGAGTGCTAGGATTGCAAGCAAGAGCCACATGCCCAGCCTTTGGTCTTGTTTTTTATCTCTGAATGTTTCTAAGATAGAGTCAGAGTCGGAAAATTTTAGGGCAGGAAACCGTGGGCAGAGCCCCAGAAGGCCACTTGCTGAGATAGGGCCAGGAGAAGGTCAGAGTACTTGGGGTCCCAACATTTCCTGACAGTGTGACCTTGGGCAAGCCACTTACCTCTCAGAGTTACACGTCCACCACTCACAAAGTAGCTCACCATCCCTGTTCCAACCCAGGGCCTACCCATGTTGATATTGTTACCATCTGAAGCTGCTGCTCCTCTGAAAGCTAAAATTGCAGTGTCCCTTACCACTTGTCCCTCCTGTCACTCCTGTGACCTTATTAAGACCTCCAGTCCCAGGCCAGGCATAGTGTGGTTCATGCCTGTAATCCTAGTACTCTGGGAGGCCAAGCAGGTGGACTGCTTGAGCTCCCAAGTTCGAGTCCAGCCTGAGCAAAAGTAAGACTGTCTCTAAAAGTAGCCGGGCATTGTAGTGGGCACCTGTAGTCCCAGCTATTTGTGAGGCTGAGGCAAGACAATCGCTTGAGCCCAAGAGTTTGAGGTTGCTGTGAGCTATGACAGCACTGCACTCTAAAGTGAGATTTTGTTTCAAAAAAAAAAATACTTCCAGTCCCTTCAGTACCCCTATTTTTCCCACTTTATGGACCCTCTTCTTGGCCTCCTCACCTTCATCCCAGCTAGACCCCAGGGCACCTCCCCAAGCCCCTTATTGGTCACATTTCAATTCCCTGTCCCTATGCTCCATTGCACTCATCCTGCAGACTCCCTGGACCCAGCCAGCTCCACTCAGCTGTGTGGTCTTTGCAGCTCTGCACCCCAACTGCAAAGCACAGCTGCCAGAGGGCCTGGGCATCCAGAGCTCCTCAGTGATGCTGCTCATCCCACACGGTCCTTCCACACCACCTCCATCGATCTCCACATCCCCTTTTGAATCTCCTTCTTTAATCAAGTCTCTTTACGCAGTGGTGCCCTGATAGACGGGCACACAAAAAATAAAAAGTGCCAATTTCCATGGTATAAATGTTCTCACTTCAGCCATCATTTTAATGGCCAAGTTTATCAACCCACTCACAGAATTCCTAAGAACTTAACACATAGCTCTCCCTACAAGAATTTCAGCAGGTGCTTCCCTCTTTACGGAGGGAGTAGAGGCCATCAGGTGGGCGCTCACTCAGCTTTCGGCCTGCTAAGTAGAGGTGAGCCTTGGCTCATTTTTGTTGTGTTTCCTCTTTCCTTCCCTGTGTTACCCCACACTCTGGACCCCGGGGCCTCCCATCAGTTCAGGAAATGCCTGTCTTCTGTCCCTCTGGCTAGAAGCACGATCATGTGTTCCAGTGCTCACAAAACAAGCAGGACAGCAATAAACACTTCTCTAGACCTTGTGATCTGCTCCCCCTTCCCAAACTTCCCAAAAAAGTTCTCCAGGTCAAAGCATCCACCCGCTGACCTGGCCTTCCCTACTCACCCCACAGCTATCTGGACTCTGCCCCCACCACTAGGCTAAAAGTTCCCAGGTGAGACTCAGCAGGGCCTTCCTGGCCCTGTTTTCCAGATCCTTATCTTGCTGCTTTTCTAGGCCTCCCTGCTGCTCCAGGCCCCCTGACTTTTCCTTACTTGGTGGAATCTGTAAAGCTCTCGGCTTCTCTTGCCCTTTGGGGCAGCAGCCTCCTGCCTGAGTGTCAGTACTCTCTGAGATTTTGGCCAACTCCGGTCCCCACAGGCATCTCAGAGTTATCAGCTTGAAACCTGGGCTCAGACCAGGGCTGGGAGACTTCTGGTGTGAGGGTGATGGTGCCAAGAAGAAGTAATTTTGAGGAAAAAAATAAGGAATCAAGGCTTGAGCAGGTTTAAACCCCAGTTCCTCTGCTTATGGCTGGTGTGACTTGAAACACGTCATTTTAGCCTTCTGTGCGCCAGTTTCCCTGTGTGTAAACTGAGGATAACAAGTCACTGGAGAGTCAAGTTAACACATTCACTTAAGTGTGGCTGTTGCCATTTGTTTTCTTCCTTTATATTCATCCAGCTGCTGCCTACACTCATCTTTTCTCCTTCATCACACCTTACCCTGATTACTACAGTGACCTCCTGTCTTCATTTTCTGTATTTTAAAAATTCATATACAGGCTGGGCGAGGTGGCTCATGTCTGTAATCCTAGCACTCTGGGAGGTCGAGGCAGGTGGATTACCTGAGTTCAGGAGTTCAAGACCAGCTTGAGCGAGAGACCTCATCTCAACTAAAAATAGAAAAACTAGCCAGGTGGTGTAGCAGGTGCCTGTAGTCCCAGCTACTCCGGAGGCCTGGGCAGGAGCACTGCTCAAGCCCAAGAGTTTGAGGTTGCAGTGAGCTGTGATCCACAGCACTCTACCCAGGGTGACAAAGTGAGACTCTGTCTCAAAAAAAAAAATTTTTTTTTATAGTCTAAGAAGAAGAGCAGGAGTGAGGGAATGAAAAAGGGTGGGGAAAGGAAGGGAGAAAAGAGAACAGGTTGAAGCATGTCATCCCCCAAACAGAAAAGAAAAAAATGCCTGCTCAAGGGTCAGGAAGCTTGCTGCTATTAAGGGGGTTGAAAATTGGCAGGGTACAGTAGAGAAACTGCTAAGTCCACTTCTTTCTTTTTTTCATAGTGGCAGGTAGATAAGAAAAAAATGCTGGGCTGGATGTCAAAGCTTAAGGACTGGCTCTTTAGCTTTTCTTTGGAGATGGGGTTATCAGGATTACCTATCATAGGAGAGGAGCAGAGTCTGCCCTTGAGATATAGCTAAAGTCCAAAGTGATTTCTCTGCTGTTTACTCAGGAACTCCGTGGAAAACAAATTCTTACAATTTCGAAAGAGAAAGATTGACATTTCCCGTCTGTTCAGCCCTTTGCAGAAGTTGCGCAAAACAATTCCCATGGGATAGGGTGCCTGTTAGCAAAAGAATTTATAGCAGTGATCTTTAACTGTTACTAGTGAATTGCAGCCTTAGGTATTTTCTTGTTATTTTTGTAATTTTTGCAAGGCCGCCCCTTTCCATTTGTGCACCCTGAACCATTCTCTGTCATGCCTCTGTCTTTGCCAGTGCCATTCTCCCTGGCTGAAATGTTTCCTTCCATCCTGCCTTTTCCTAGTTCAGGCATAGTCTCCTTGAGGAAGTCCACCTGGGTGTGCAGGTGAGCATATACACAGAGACGAGTGAGGAACCAAGGTGGTCACACATGCAGATCCATGCCTGGGCCCTCCTCTGCTCACCTGTTATCTGCAGGACCCACCTCACTTGAGCTCAGTGTTTTAGAGGAGTCTCCGGTGTTACAGGGAAACCGAAGTCCCCACAGTGACAAGACTTGTTTTCCCACAGCTGCAGAACCTGTCAGCTCTTCCCATGGAGGCCCAGCTCAGAGCACAGGGTGTGACAGACACATGGCTGTCCAAGGCCATCTAGACATCATGGAGGAGGTAAGAAGGGTGGTTTGGGAGGACACATGGCTTCAGGACCACCTGCCAGGCCAGTGGCTTTATGGGGTGCAGATGTAAGCTTTCTTTGGGACGTCAGGAAATCCAGGCCAATCCTGCCCCATGCTCACCAGATTAACATCCTGCCCCATCTAGGCTATTGGGCCGACCAGCCCCCAGGAGACCCTGCCTCTCCTGGGGCCTTGCTTACACCTACCCAGAGATCTCTGCATAATTACCAGACAGGAAGGTAGAAATTCACTGTGTTTTGTTATATAGCCAAAGTTCCTAACCTAGGGTCCAAAAAAAATTAATCTTTATTATCACAAGCCTAAAAAATGGGAGTGCTAAATTTCACTGAAATTTGAATGAAATTTATTCATTCAAATACAGACAGCAAACCATAGCATTAGCAGTACTGTGACTTTGTCATCAATAGAAATTACCAGATAACTTCATCTTGTCATAGTTGTTATGAATATCCCCCCATATCATTTACGTTCCTCATTATGTCAAATTGCAGTAGGCTTTAGGTCTGATGTTAGATCATGTGATTTTTGTGGATTAATACATATATATATTATTACACCAAATATTTAATTTTTAATAATTGAATATTTTGATATAATTGGTGTCCTTGGTGATTCTGTGTGTTATTTTTTGCACTTAAAGCATTATTCTGTAAAGTCTGTAGGCTTTACCAGATAGCCAGCAGGGTCTGGCACACACATGCAAAAACTAGAAACTCTGAATAAAGACAATTTCAAATATACCACGGAATATTATGCAGCCTTAAAAAAAGATAGAGACTTTACCTCTTTTAAATTTACATGGATGGAGCTGGAACATATCCTACTTAGTAAAGTATCTCAAAAATGGAAGAAAAAACATCCAATGTACTCAGTACTATTATGAAACCAATTGAGAATCACTCACACTTTCACATGAAGAATAGATCACAACTATGGCCCAGGATGATGGGGTGATGGGACAGGAGGAGGGAGGTCAGATCAAGGGAGAGTGAATGGTGGGATCACACTTATGGTGCATGATGCAAGGGTACCTGTTGGATCTATTAGTATAGAGTATTAATGTCTTAACACAATAACTAAGTAAATGAGATGAGGTTTTGTAAGTGTTTCTAATTCTACATGAAATCAGCACATTGTACCCCATAAATGCATTAATGTATACATGACCTATGTGTTTATGATTTAATAAAAAATAAAAATATTACAAAAATAAATAAATAGATAAATAAAACTATTACATTGGGGGAAAACAAAAATGTAAACATCAAAATAGTAACAGGGTGCTAAAACATAGCTCAGCAGAAATCGACTCTCTTCCAAGTATAAAAACCTAATTTATAAAAGAAAAACACATATGGACTTCTTTTCTCTGGATTACCAAGAGAGGAGCACACTTCTCTTCCCATTGAAGTAGGACTTCCCCATGTGCCATGTTTTGGCCATAAAGGATAGCAGGTCTGCCCTTTGACATTAAGAGGTATCACATGTTTCCATTCATCCTCTGAGCAGACATGCTTTGTGTAGTCACTGAGCCTAAGACACAAACGGACACCTGTGAAACAAACCTAAAATTGACCTGTAGCCTGAAACAGAGCTGCCTAAGCCCCCCCACAGAACTGTGAGCAAGATGTAATCGCTCCGTGTTGTATGCCATTGAGATTTTTGAGGCCATTTGTTACACTAAAAAAGTTAACTGATGTTATCACTGGATAATGAGATTGAGTGATTTTTTTCCCCCTTATTTGTGCTTTTAATTATTTTCCCAATTTTCTACAATAAATATTTATTATTTATAAGATGATTTTAAAAACCCGAAATATTTTATACCAAAATATTAATAGTGTTTTTTCCCGTTACAAATCACATATTTTAAAAATATTTTTCTTTAAATTTTGAATTTGTTTCACAATGAGCATGTCTTACTTTTGTAACTGGGAAAAAAATAATGAAGGCTTTGTTTCTTTTATTTTTTTTTCCTGGCATAATGGCCATTCAAGAATCTCAAAAGGCACTTCCAGGACTTATTAATACCAGTGAAGCCAAGTAGACTAAGGATAAAACATCCTTCTTTTAAAAACCTTTTTTACTTTTAATTATTATGAATACATAATAGCTATATATCATTATAGAGTACCTGTGATGTTTTGAACAGGCGCACAATGTGAATTAATCAAATCCCAGTAATTGGGTATCCATCACCTCAGGCATTTAACATTTCTTTGAGTTAGGAATATTCCAATTTCATTCTTTTTTTTATTTCAAAGTGTACCCTAACTTATAGTCGCTTTGTTTGCTATCAAATATTGTTCATTCTATCTAGCTATCTAACTATATTTTTGCATACATTAACCCTCCTCACTTCATCCTCCCCTCCTCTCTGCCCTTGCTGGCCTCTAGTAACTGTCCTGCCACTCTTGGTCTCCATGGGATCAATTTAAAACATTCTTCTTTATTGCTTGCCTGAGGCTGGAAATGGGAATGAAAAGTGACTAAAAATGAACACTGGGTATCTTTTTGAGAAGTTAGAAATGTCCTGAAACTGGATTGGATTGTGATTACAGCCATCCAACTCTGTAAATTTCCTAAAAATCGTTGAATTATATACTTAATATGGGCAAATTCCATGATATGTGCATTATATCTCAATAATTTTTTTTTTAAATTCTTCTTTTGCATTAAAATAAAAGGGGGGCTTTAGTTTCAACAAATGGGACTACAGATAACTATTTCTCCCAGTAAAAATACAAATGATAACAATAAAAACAAAAAATAAATGAACAGACTTTGATTATCCCTCTGAAAAGGTAGGATAATTAAAAGGCAAACCTGAACACAGAAAAGGGTCTTTGAGAGAAATAAAAAACTTCCACTCCAGGTTTAAAAGGAACACTTTCCTTTCACTGAGCAAATTATGACCTGCCAATCACATTCTCCTGAACAGCGGTCCCAGAACCATGTACTACATAAGAGTCAAGCTTCAGGGCAGAGGGTTAGTCATGGAATGGATTCATGTTTTTGGAAACCAGCACAACTTGAGGATGGCTTAAGAGATATGTTAAGCAAAAGCACCATAGCACCAGCTTGCTAATATTGGGACTCAGAAAACAAACACCCAGAATGAAGCCCTCAGAAGCAAAAGTTTTTCTCTGACCTTCTCCTGCCCTCCCAGTCCCATTCTCCCCTGAGGCTAGCCTTAGAAATTGGAAACCCTCTTCCAGAATGTGAATCATAGAACCCAGCACCCCGTTCCCCCAAAGCCAGCCTTAAAACCTAAAAATATTATACTAACTTTCCCTCTGCCTTTCAGTGTAAAAACTGGCCATAAAGAAATCATCTGACCTACCTTGTTTGATTGTAGGTCATAAGACCCCCATTCCAGAGAGTGTCTTGCCCCATGTTAGCAGGAAGGAATGCTGCACAGAGAGGCCAAGAAGAATCCAGACAGACAGGCCTTGCTGGGTTTCCCCACGCAGGCTATCAGTATTAGATCAGATCCAATCATATTTCTACATATCTGTCCATATTGTGTTGAATCTAAGCATGCGAAATGGGCAATTTTCCCTATATCTTTGAGTTTTCATTCTGAAGTCTCTTATGTACATGCTAATAACATTTACATGACCTTTCTCCCATCAATCTGCCATTAACAAGTGCAAGATACAGACAACTTTCCTGTCCCCACATCTACAGGCTATCCAGTCAGCTAGTAGGTGAAAATTACAGTATATAAATGAATGAGTTCAGTAGTTCTTTACAGGGATTTGGATATAACTAAACACTCCATGGTCAGTTCAGAGATTAGCTTACATGAACCAAAACAATTTGCAAATTGTGTAGTTTGAGTACAGTAAAAGCCCTGTGTCCCTGTGCAAATGTCCTAAATCAGCACCTCTGTCTGGAAGTCATCTGCTTGTCAAACTTAATGGCTGACATCTAGTTCTTGCAATGTGAAAATTGCCATGACAACCAAGGAGAAAGTTTTGTTCAACAGAATACAATCCAAGAACATGTTTTTAAAAGTTTTAAAAAAAGAAAAAGAAAGAAACCTTTTAAGCAGTTTGTCTAAGTCAAGGAGAATTTGAATGATGCACACCCAAAAAGTAAAATGCCTCACAGGTATAAAATCTGGGGACCATAGGAAAAGAAATAGAAATAGAAAACTAGATAACAAGGCCCACAGTGGCTCACGCCTGTAATCCTAGCACTCTGGAAGGCTGAGACCGGTGAACCACCGGAGCTCAGGAGTTTGAGATCAGCCTGACCAAGAGCAAGACCCCATCTCTAAAAAACATAGCCGAGCCTTGTGGTGAGCACCTGTAGTCACAGTTACCTGGGAGCCTAAAGCAAGAGGATCACTTGAGCCCAAGAGTTTGAGGTTGCTGCGAGCTGTAATGCCAGGGCACTCTGTCAAAAAAATAAATAAATAAATAAGAAGAAGTTAACTGATGACTCCATACTGAGCCTCAAAGCATTCTATAATAGACATACTCCTATTTGACAATGTGAATGTTACTTTCTTTGCATCATTATTATTAATATTGCTTAATATTTCGATGCAGTAATCGTCTGATTTCTTTTCTGAATGTATTTATCTTCGTTCATTCTTTACGAGGTTTTTATTTCTAGTCCTTATCTTAAACATTGTTATTATTATTAACTTTTACGCCTTTTTAATTGTGTGAAGACGAAAAGTGGAAAACTAATAAACACATGTATGTGTAAAAATGAAACAAATTAAAAAAGGAAAAGGGAGGAAGGAAGGAAGGTAGGAAGGAAACTAGATAGAGTCAGATTAACAAAGCAAGAAACAGAGTGGCCCAATGACTTCTCTTTGTCAGGAGCACCTTGCACCTAGGTGCCAAGAAATGTTTGTTGATTTGATCTAACTGGGAGGGAGATCCAAATCCTTACTTCATGTCTCAAAGCAGAATGAATTTATCTCATTTGAACCAAATGCACTAAAAGGATATAGATTTCAGAAATCCCAATACTAGAAGTGATTGAGCTTCTATCGTTATATTTCCCCAGCTACCCTTGAGTTAATACTTGAATTGCATCAAGGAAAAACTGCTTTTGCAAAAAGAAAATTCAATGAAGACAAAATAGAAAAATAAAACATTTAAAAACAACTTATCTTTGAAGTGTTTTCAGGGGCAAATGCTTACTCTGTATTTAATGGGAATTTTCTTGTTTTTCAGTGTGTCACTTATTCTCTCTTTATCTGAAGACTGCCCCTAAGTTTTCGCCTCCCATTTATTTTCAGCTATATGATTCAGAGAACCTCTCCGAGTTTCCGGAGGAAGCTGTGACTAGGCCTGGCCAATCAGAAGTCTTACACCTCTCTGGCCACAATGATTGGTTCAGGGCTGTACATATGACTCAATCAGAACCAACAGAGTCAATGCTGGACTATTTAGAAGGAACTGAAAGAGTCCTGGTAATATGGTCATGTCCATCTTTTGGATTGTAAGGCACTGTGGCATTCTACAAATAACATTGTGATGACAGATAAAAGGACTTGTTTTAAACTTGCCCTGCTTCCTGCAAACTGTGTGACCTTAGACTAATCACTTAACCACCCTGGGTCTTATTGCCCTCATCCGTAAGATCTCTCAGGAGTTTCTGTGCAGGTTTAAAATAGGGTGTAAAGCCACTTTGCAAAGGCTTACCGAAATGTAAGACCTCGCCTTTTGTCTTCATAACAGCCCAAACTTACATGAACATGTAGGGATGTTTGGATCTATTCAATGCGCTAAAAAACAAAAACATTACCCAAGAAGAAGAGAATATGAAGTCACAGAATGTTGGATGCAAAAAGGACCTTGGGGGATATCTGGTGCAACCTCCTCATTTCACAGATGAGGAAACTTGCTCTATCGACCCTTAAAAGGAAGGAAATAAGATAAGAACACAAATTGCAACCAACCAGCCACATTAAATTAAAGCAATCAGCCTTTTAAGACAGAGACCATGCCTATGTTTGGATAATGGAGTTTTCCTTTTTCTTACCTGCAGAGAAATGACAGCTACAGAAAAAAAAATAGATTTCCACAAAAGCCCACCTCCTCCTCAGCCCTCTGAGTTCTAAGATTGAAGAAAAATAACTATAGTTGGAAAAATTGCTGAGCCATGTGTCTGAAATGCTTAACAAATCACAACGGGATTTTATTTAATTTTTTTTTCATTTTCCTTGTTGGTGAGAAAAACTCTCGCCAAGAAATTATTTGCCAAATAATGACTTCATTTATGATTCCAGCAACGTGATATTTAACAGCTGACATTTGACTAGTACTTAAAAAGAAAATCTGCCCCTTAGATTACTTAGCAACAGAAGTATTATAGAAATTCAGAGACGCATATGTAAAGTGAAGGGCCCAATGCCTGGCAACAGAATCACTCATATCAATAGCATTATTACCACCCCAGTTCTGCTTTAGCTCCTCTCAGCCTTACCTATCTCTCATTCCAGCCACCCTCCCCTCCCAACCCTTGCAGCCCACTTCTGCACAGGCTCTAATTTGCCACCTTCCGGGCCTCACCTTAAACCCAGCTGTGCTCCTGACACCTGCCCTGGGGCATCTATTGACCCAGTGCATGAGAATCCAGGGGAAAGTGCGTAGCACCAAGCGTATGCAACACAGAAAAATTTGGCAGTGAACCTCCAAAAGTCAAAACTACTTGGAGTCTTCCATCTTTCCTGTCAAAAAGTGTATTTGTTTGAGAGGGCTGCCTTAACAGAGCTCCACAGACTGGGTGGCTCGACTGATAGAGACTTTTCTTGTCACAGTTCTGGTAGCTAGAAGTCCAAGATCAGAGTGTTGGCAGGCGTGGTTTCTTTCGAGGCCTCTCTCCTTGGCTCGTAGATGACCACCTTCTTGCTGTGTCCTCACATGGCCTTTCCTCTGTGCACACCCATCCCTGGCATCTGTGAGTGTCCAAATTTCCTCTTTTTATGAGGTCACTAGTTAGATTAGATTCGGCCCACCCCACCAGGCTCATTTTAACTTACTCACCTCTTTATAGGCCCTATCTGTGAATATAGTCACATTTTGAGATATTAGAGGATCAGGGTCGCTTCAAATCTTGGAGAGACACTGTTCATGTCATAACAGAGGCTCCGAAGCTGCATTTCATCACACTCCTCATGAGGTCCTGGGGACGGAGCAACCAGTTGATCTCAGTGGCCAACTCACCCTCTGGTTTACATCTCCAACCCTCTTTGGGATCATACTCACCAATAAAGACTTCACACATGAGCCTTGGTCTCAAGCTCCTGTCTCTGGGGAGTGAGACTAAGGCACTTGGTGGAAACTATGGATGGTGCCCTGCAGAACAGTCAACCAGACCTATCAAATATGACCCTAGCTGTCCTTTCAGCTCTTATTGCCCAGTCTGCACTGGGCTGAGCCTACATTTAGCTCCCCAGACTAGTCATTCTCTCTTGCTATCTCGGGGCACAGGGTCTTCATAGGCAAATGACATGGATAGGGCCCTTCCTCATCTTCAAATTCTATGAAAAAACCATGTTTCACCTTCCTATGAATAAGCTTTTTAACCTTCCTGGAGTTGAGTTATTTTCTCCATAGAGTTCTAAATAAGCAAATATTCTGGACCACTAGCAAAAGAAAAAAAGTCCCAGATTTGTACAAAAAGGAAAGAGAAAATCACACAGGACTTCAAAACTTACTTAAATTAGTGCTCTAGCATTAGATAGGAAAAGTTAACCGACAGCTGGCCAATCCCGTATTTTAATAAAACCCATCTTTTATTGGTCAAAACACGACAGGTATGGCTGCCAAGCCAAAAGAGAGAACTGGCTTAACACCCACATGCGTTCACACACATACACCCAGACATATACTTCTTAGCATTCTGTGATTTTATACTATGTGGAAGCAGCAGGATGTGCTGGATGCAAATGGATTTTTCATGTATTTCTCTTGGCATTATGGCTATATTTAATGCATTAACCAGCAAAACAGAAATTTTAATTAAATTGACCATCTGTATTTGTTTGGAATTTCTGTCTCTTCAAAGCAAAAACGTGAACCTGGCTTTAGACCCGGAAATATCTCAGACTACAACTAAAAGCATTATCAACAAACTATACCTGTGTGGTCTGAAATATAAAATGGGAATGGAAGAGGAGAAAGCCCATTACCAAAATATCACAAAATAGCTGGGTATAGTGACTTGATCCTGTGATCCCAGCTACTCAAGAGGCTGAGGCGGGAGGATTGCTTGAGCCCAGACATTCAAGTCCAGGCCTGTACAACACAGTGAAACCATATCCCAATTATTTTTTAAATATCACAAAAAATTTGTTTACTTACTTTTTACCTTTTGAGACAGAGTCTCACTTTGTGGCCCTTGATAGAGTGCGATGGCATCATAGTTCACAGCAACCTCAAATTCTTAGGTTCAAGCAATTCTCTTGTCTCAGCCTCCTGAGTAGCTGGGGCTACAGGCCCCCGCCACAACACTGGCTGTTTTTTACAGACGAGGTCTCACACTTGGTCAGGCTGGTCTCCAACCAGTGAGCTCAGGCAATCCACCTGCCTCAGCCTCTCAGAGTACTAGGATTATAGGTATGAGCCACCACACCCAGCCTAAAACATGTGGATATTAATTATGTAGTCACTAATTTATTTGGACATTCTTCAGGGAAGTTAAAAGGAAAAATTCAAATATTTTCAAGGGTGCTCACTTTGGCAGCACATATACTAAAATTGGAACGATCAAATTTTTTTTGTTGTTCTTTTTTTGTTTTTTTGAGACAGAGTCTCAAGTTTTTGCCCTGGGTAGAGTGCTGTGGCATCACAACTCACAGCAGCTTCCAACTCTTGGGCTCAAGCGAACCTCTTGCCTCAGTTTTTCTATTTTTAGTAGAGATGGGGTCTTGCTTTTTGTTCAGGCTGGTTTCGAACTTGTGAGCTGAAGCAATCTACCCACCTTGGCCTCCCAGAGGGCTAGGATTATAGATGTGAGCCACCACACCTGGCCAACAGTCAAATATTTTCAAGGGATGAAAAACTCTGAGCACAAAAAAATTGGTAAAGAATCATTTGCATATATTTTACTTATTTCTATGGTTTTAATGTTATCTTTTTTCTAACCTTCAGTTCTTTTCACTTTATAGATAAATCATACCTAGGTGCAATTCATGTTCATATGTTTTAGTTAACCATGTAGGTTTATGTTTCTTTAAAACAGTAAAAATTCACTATTATATATAAATAAGAACAGTGAATGTGGCCAATGAAAATATGTAAAAAGTATTTGTATGTACCTGGAAGCAATAACAAAACAGTCTTTCAAAATATTCTTAGTATAGGCTCGGCGCCTGTGGCTCAACAGGCTAAGGCGCCAGCCACGTACACCTGAGCTGGCGGGTTCGAATCCAGCCCGAACCCGCCAAACAACAATGGTGGCTGCAACCAAAAAATGGCCAGGTGTTGTGGTGGGCGCCTGTAGTCCCAGCTACTTGGGAGGCGGAGGCAGGAGACTCGCTCAAGCCCAGGAATTGGAGGTTGCTGTGAGCTGTGATGCCACGGCACTCTATCCAGGGTGACAGCTTGAGGCTGTCTCAAAAAAAAAAAATATTCTTAGTATAGACATAACTTAGACCTTCAATCCATAGCCTGTCTTTTGGAGGACAAATTGAGCTACCTGGAGTTCAACTTTTCATTCTCTGTAAAGTGTTTGTTAAGTAAATTAAAGTTATATATAGACAAACAATTTGAAATAACAAATCTAGACAGAAAATAGCATTGCCCAGCTTCCTATTAAAGTTCACATGAAAACACAAGGGCAAAAATTCACAATGCTGTAGACAGGGACAGTCAACTCATTGACAGATAGGGTAGGTCTTCCCAGTTCTTAACTCCAGAAAAAGAACCTGCCTAGCTAGGTAGAAACACATTCCTCCTTTCACCATCATCTTGCCCCATAAATTCAAGTCCAAATACAAATATAAGCCCTAGGTCAAGCAGAAAAGTAGGAAGTCTGTCCTATTTGATGACTGCTGCTTTTTGAGGTTCTCCCATCTCTCAACTGTCATCTCCCAAACTCAACCACTATATGTACATATATTCATAAATTGATTGGACAATTATTTATTGCATGCTTACTTTGTGCCACTCCAGGCACTGTCCTAGACACTAGGGAGATAGCAATGAACAACAACAACATAGACTGCTCTTGGGAGGTGCACTTTCAAGTAGGATGGATGTCAGTTTCCATCCATTCAGACACTGACACTCTGAGAAAACGACTTGGTAGGAGGCGAGAATGAGATGAGAACAGGACGTTGCACATTGGGAGGTGTGGCCTCCCCAAGAAAGTGCCGCAGAGGGAACAGGGAAATCCTAACTTTTTCATATGCTCCATCCATTCCGAGTGTCAAAGCACAGGCAGGAGGTCTCTTTGCAATCCACCGAGGCAGAACTACATAAAAGCTTGCTGACTGCAGAGAAGTAGACCTGCTCTATGGCAGGGGGACACTGGCTATGGAGAAAACCAAATTAAAGCATTAAGGGTTACAAGGTTGGGGGCTGGGAGTGGGGCAGAGTGGCCAATGAAGGCCTCCTGGAGGAGGTGACATGCAAGCAGAGTCCCGAAGGAAGGCAGTCAAGCAGATGTGTAGGGAAGAGCTGTCCCAGCCAGAGGAGGCACATCAGCCTCCACGTGGTGGCCCTGCTCCTGGAATGACGCCTGCTTTGTCCTTCAGTTCCAGGGCCCAGTTTTTTCTGCCAAAAGCATTCCCACAACATATCTTCCTCCTTCTGTACTCTAGAATCGTCTTTAATGCAGACTTCCCCATCCCTGGGCAACAGACTTCATGACCCAGCCTTCATGGTGGAAGAGCTGCAGGAGAAAAAAAAAAAACGATTTACACAGACAGAAAATACATGTGGGGGTTAACAAAGTAGTAGTAACACTATTCATGGTCTAGAAAAACTATTGAATTAAAATTAAAAATCCAGGGCGGCGCCTTTGGCTCAAAGGATAGGGTGCCAGCCCCATATAACAGAGGTGGTGGGTTCACACCGGCCCCCAGCCAAAAACTGCAAAAAAAAAAAAAAAATCCATACAAAGAGAACACAAGATTCTACAAAAGGATACAAACCAGGCTTACCTCAGGCTTGGCCTTTACAAAAGCATGTTTCAGAAGACTACGAAGACTTTAGGAAAGGGGTCATGACAGCAGAATTCACACACACACATGCACACATGTGATGGCAACAGTAAGTCATTCTCAAACATATGACAATTCAGAAAGTGAATCATCCTTGTATCTTGCTTGAATAAGTTTCTAGAAAATACATGCAGATGACCAAGATATAGATAAAAAATTAACTACTCTAGAACTAGGAAAATGTAGCTAACAAGCCAGAGGAGTCCTCCTCTACTCAGATTAGGACCCCAAATCCAGAGCTCCAGCTGATGGTTTGTATGCAGCGGGGTGAAGGCTCCCCCCAGTGTCTTCTGGGGCTCCTCTCTCTCTGCCAGGTCCAGGAAACGGGCTTGTTGCAGCCTGTCCTCTGACTCAGCTCAGCGGAAATCTTTTGCATGTTTGATGGCCACGTAAAACAGTAATGGATAACGTTCTCCCCTAGCACTTGCTAACGATGGCTACAGTAGTTGCTCTGTGAAAAACTGAACCCGGAGGATTACTTTTAAAGGGCACAAACGCAGAATGACCCTTTTCCCCCTGCCATGGAATATGAACGATGGTTTTCTGCACGTTTGAAAGTCATGCTGAGAGTCTTGAGTCATTGAAGTTTAATTGGGCAAGAGGACAAAACCACCAAGCAACAGATATGATCTGTCACTGAGCCTCATCACGCTTTTTCTGACAGGATCTACATATGTTAACAAAACTTGAAGCCAGCATGACTGTAATTATGTTTTTTTCTTTAAAAATATTATGAGGAAATGTGCCCAAATATTAAAAGAAGTGATAGTTCCTCTAGACAGTGGACTTCTTCCTGATTCATACAGTTACAAGGTATTTTAAAAACATGTTTAAGGAAGCAGCATATGTTCTTTTGTACACTGTGTAGTCACAACTATGTAAAAATGAATACAGATGCTCCTTGACTTAGGATGGGGTTACATGCTGATATCAAGAACCCATTATAAGATAAAAATATCGTAAGACAGACTTTACCTAACAAATGCAATCAATGTGACCTGGTTCTTTGTACCCTCAATGAAGCCCCAACAATAAAAAAAAAAGTCATAAGTTGAAAATGTATTTACTACAACTAACCTATCGTAAGTTGAAAATCTATTTACCCCCCCATTTAAAATGTGCTGAGAACACTTATATTAGCCTACCGTTGGACAATATCATCTAACACAAAGCCTATTTTATAATAAAGTGTTAAATATCTTATGTAATGCATTGAATACTATACCAAAAATTAAAAATAGAATGGTTGTATGGGCTTCTACTGAATGTGTATCATTTTCATACCATCAGAAGATTGAAAAATCTTAATTAAAAACTTCATAAGTTGGGGACCTTCTGTATATAAAAAAAAAAGAAAGAAAGAAAATACATCACAATTTATCCGTGAGACTATCAATTATTTTTTCCTTCTCTTTATTCTTACTTTCTAAATTTGAAATTTTTTTCAATTAAAATAACATGATGAGTGAATTGAACTTGCTTAAAAAGACCAAACAGACTGCTATTTGGATGCCAAGAGAATTGCTAATTATAGCCAATTTTCATGTTCATCAAAACCTATCACAGAGTTTCTACTTATACTTTTAGTAGAAGCCAATGTTTTCAGTTACAAAGAGATGAATTTCTTTTATAATATTTTAGAGTTCAAATGGTATCTGTGAGTCCTTCAAAAGAATGAGTTATAATGCACAAATATTTAATTCAATCAAACTTAAAAAGGATTTTTCTGCATGGGGGAAGGGTAACAGGCCATCAGTTGTAGCCTCAAGATGGATTAAGTAGTCAGAACTTTCTACAACCCTGGCAAATCCTGTCAGGTGTTTAGAAGGAGTGCACACATTTTGTGTAGCTCACCTTATACAACCCAACCCAATTTTAGGCACCAGCTCATTGCTGAACTCCATTCGCACTCCACAATCTAAAGTTAGAAAAGAAATTCCATGAAGACAGCATACTTGTCTGCTCAAGTGCCTATCTTTTTTTTTTCTTTTTTTTTCTGAGACAGAGTCTCAGTATGTCACCCTCAATAGAGTGCCGTGCATCACAGCTCACAGCAACCTCAAACTCTTGGGCTTAAGCGATTCTCTTGCCTCAGTCTCCCAAGTAGCTGGGGTTTATAGGCGCCGACCACGATGACCGGCTATTTTTTTTTTTCAGTTGTCATTGTTTAGCAGGCCTGGGCCAGGTTTGAACCCACCTGCCTTGATGTATATGGCCAGTGACCTAACCGCTGAGCTATGGGCGCAGAGCCTCAAGTGCCTATCTTAACAAAAGGATTGGAAATAACAAAACAAAGCAAGTAAAAGCCCAAAGGCCTCCAAGCTGGACATGACTTCCTGAAGAGGTGTAAAAGGAGCCTCTCCAGAATGGGATGACCTGCTAGCTCTATCTTCTTAGTCCCTGGCCTGTGACCACCATTTTGAGTGATCAGTGCCTTCCCAAACAAAAGCACCCTACACCAGAGCTGGGACCCCCACCCAGCACATGGATGAAGACTTTGCATTTTGTGGTCCTCTGCCTTCCAGCATGGATGACAGTCCAAGAAGCCCTGACCTTCAGGAAGACCTCACCTCCTATCACCAACAGGACAAGCCATCAGAATCCAATCTAACAAGGACTTCCCCCCACACTTTTTTGAGACAGAGTCTCATTCTGTCACCTTGAGTAGATTGCTACGGCGTCATAGCTCACAGTGACCGCAAACCTCTGAACTCTGGCTCAGCGCCCATAGCTCAGTGGTTAGAGCTCCAGCCACATACACCAGGGCTGGTGGGTTTGAACCCAGCTAGGGCCGGCTAAACAACAATGACAACTACAACAAAAAAAATACCCGGGCATGTGGTGGGCACCTGTAGTCCAAGCTACTTGGGAGGCTGAGGCAAGAGAATCGCTTTAGCCCAAGAGTTTGAGGTTGCTGTGAGCTGTGACACCATAGCGCTCTACCTTGTTATGACTCACAGCATAGTGAAACTTTGTTTCAAAAAAATAAAATCAAAAGGCTCGGCGCCTGTGGCTCAGCAGGCTAAGCTGCCAGCCACGTACACCTGAGCTGGTGGGTTCGAATCCAGCCCGGGCCCACCAAACAACAATGATGGCTGCAACCAAAAAATGGCCAGGCGTTGTGGCGGGCACCTGTAGTCCTAGCTACTTGGGAGGCGGAGACAAGAGACTCTCTTGAGCCCAGGAATTGGAGGTTGCTGTGAGCTGTGATGCCACAGTTTTGAATCCAGGGTGACAGCTTAAGGCTCTGTCTCAAAAAAAAAAAAAAAATCAAAAAACTCTTGGGCTCAAGTGATCCTCTTGCCTCAGCCTCCCCAGTGGCTGGGACTATAGGCGCCCACCACGACACCTGGCTAGTTTTTCTATTTTTAGGGTCTCACTCTTGCTCAGGCTGGTCTTGAACTCCTGCTGAGGCAATCTACCCACTGTGGCCTCTCAGAGTGCTAGGATGATAGGTGTGAGTCACCATGCCTGGCACTTTCTCCACATGCACAGAAGGAAGGCGTCGGTCTTTCGCACTCTCAGGCACACCCTTGTGCTGTCTTTACATCAGCCAAGAGAAAGGACTCCCATGTCCTTTGCTCCTGCCCACCTCTGCTCCAGCTCTCCAAGTACATGTAACAATTTGGTAACTCTTTGGGAAACAAAATCATGTCCAGATTCATAGTAGTCCAAATCTATAATAAGAACAAAGAACCATTTCCTAAAAGAACCACCCTGCCAAGATTTCACTTCACAATGAAGACAGCCTTTATTTTACTTTGCCAACCAATTTAGTAGCTGTTCATTGTCTTAAATCTTGCACTTCTAAAGGTAGTTTTACTTTTCCTTTACGTTACCAAGTAGCCCGTTAGAGAGACTTTCCTAAGCAGTATGTTCTCAAGGTCGAAATCAAGGCACGTTCTGTTTAGTCATGTTTCTCAAAGTTTGCCCACAGCCACCTCACCCCAGAATGATCTAAGGAATTTATTTTAAATCCAGATTCCCTGGGACCTGTCGATGTTCTTCTGAATCAGAATTTGATAGAAATGGGCCCTAGTGAAGTCCCCTTTCCTGTTATCTTGTCTTCTTCTACTGTTAAAGTTATAGGAGTCGATTCCTGCATACATCATTCACCGGTAAAATCCTGGAATCCTCCATCTTCTACGGAGGCAGACAATGAAGACAGCCAACCACAGACCACCTACACTTGTGAGCCAAAAGAAAGTTTGAAGTTATTATTTAGGAAACAGCTAG
>CAUYRH010100575.1:0-11300 GCA_963574655.1 Perodicticus potto
AGTCCCAGCTACTTGGGAGGCAGAGGCAAGAGACTCGCTTGAGCCCAGGAATTGGAGGTTGCTGTGAGCTGTGATGTCACAGCACTCTATCCAGGGTGACAGCTTGAGGCTCTGTCTCAAAAAAAAAAAAAAAAAAAAAAAGAATGATGTGTTTAAACGTTTTTTCATGTGATATTAATGTGCTGTAACCTTAAGGGATGTTGCAAAATCTCTTCGTTGTCTTTTGTATTGATGGATTCCAAGAATACACTTAAAAACGTGAACTACCAAGCATAGATAGACCTAGGAATATTTATCTCAAAACCAAACTATAGGCCGGGCACAGTGGCTCACGCCTGTAATACCAGCACTCTGGGAGGCTGAGGTGGGCGGATTGCTTGAGCTCAGGAATTCTAGACCAGCCTGAACCAGAGCAAGACCTCATCTCTAAAAATAGCCAGGCGTTGTGGCTGGCGCCTGTAGTCCCAGCTACTTGAGAGGCTGAGGCAAGAGAATCACTTAAGCCCAAGAGTTTGCGGTTGCTGTGAGCTGTGATGCCACTGCACTCTACCAAGGGTGGCAAGGTAAGATTTTTGTCTCAAAAAAAAAGAAAAGAAAACCAACTGAGGACCTTCAGATTATGAGATGGATGCGCTGCCAGCTGCGCTAAGCGGCTAAAGCGCCAGCCACATACACCTGAGCTGGCAGGTTCGAATCCAGCCCAGGCCTGCCAAACAATGATGGCTGCAACCAAAAAATAGCCGGACATTGTGGCGGGTGCCTATAGTCCCAGCTATTTGGGAGGCAGAGGCAGGAGACTTGCTTAAGCCCAGGAGTTGGAGGTTGCTGTGAGCTGTGATGCCACGGCACTCTACCCAGGGCACCCAGGGCAACAACTTGAGGCTCTCTCTCAAAAAAGAAAAGAAAACCAACCTTTACCTTTTATTTTCTATTCCTGTTAAAAAAAAAAAAAAAAAGGACAAAAAACAGTTTTTTTAAAAGGTTCCTTTAACCAAGCTTCTTCCGAATTAATTTAAAAGGGATGACACGGCTGGGTGCAGTGGCTCCTGCCTGTAATCCTAACATTCTGGGAGGCCGAGGTGGCAAGTGGATTGCCTGAGCTCAAGAGTTCAAGACCAGCCTGAGCCAGAGCAAGAGTTTGTCTAAAAAAAAAAAAAAAAAAGCCAGGTGTTGTAGCAGGCACCTGTAGTCCCAGCTACTTGGGAGACTGAGGCAAGAGAATCACTTAAGCCCAAGAGTTGGAAGTTGCTGTGCGCTGTGATGCCACAGCATTCTACCGAGGGTGACAAAGTGAGCCTCTGTCTCAAAATAAAATAAAATAAATAAAAGGTAATGACGTGTAAATAAAATACTGGCATTTCCTCTGTGCTTCTCATAACCTCACATTTACCTTTTTCAGAAAGAAGATGAGTGATAATCCACCCAGAATGGAATTGTGTCCTTACTGTAAGAAGCCGTTTAAGCGATTAAAATCCCACTTGCCATACTGTAAGATGGCAGGACCAACCATACCTGCTGATAGAAAGGCTTATGAGTCCAACTCAGGCACACTCCCACATGCTAAAAAATTGAAAGGGCCAACCAAAGATTTAATGAAAGCTAAACAGTTGGGGTTAGAGACAGAAAGTGAGAACAGAAATTCTAAATTGATAATGGACCAACCAGAACAGACAATTCAGTCCTTTTCACTACCAGCTGTTGGTTTGGGAAGAGCAAGTACTACAGAAGCAGATAAAGACATTAAGAATCAAATTCAGCTCTACTCCAAAATGTTAAAAAAGTCTGAACCAAAGACTGCTTTCCAAGGAGAAACCAAGGGTCAGTTTTATGTACCAGAGAATACCTCTCCTAAGAGAGAACTTGCCAGAGATTTGCCTAAATCAGGGGAAAGCAGATGTAATGCTTCAGAAACTGAAGCATCTTTACTGGTTGGCTCAATGGAACTTTCTTTGTCAAATCAAGAAAGAAAATATTCCTCGGCCGTACCTAATAATGTACAAACCACGTCTGATCTAAAATTAGACAGAATTAATCCCCAAAGACAGGAGCTTCTAGTGAAATTACTAGATGTGCCTATTGGTGATGATTACAGTTCTCCAAAGAATTTGAGTGATGAACTTAAAAGAGTAAGAACATCATCGTCGAGCAATAAGAGAGATTCCAAAGGCAGGGATCACCTCTCAGGAGCCTCTACTGATATTAAAGACACTGAGACTCGGGAGGAGGACATAGAATCACTAACTTTAAGCCTTAAAATTAGCTCATTAGGTAAAATCCGAGTCATGGAGAACCAAGAGAAAGGACTTAGCCTTGGAGTAGAGATGTGTGGGAGGAAAGGAAATGCGGAGAAGAGTGTGTCTGAGACAGAAATGCAGAAGTGGACTGCCGTCAGCAGTGGCTCTGAGAATTTCAAAACTGACGATTCAGCCACAGAGAAGAAATCTGAAGATGGAGGACATTTAAATTTGTACATTCCAAGGGAGACAACGTACAATGAATTTTTTTCTGTGTCACAGGCAAGTAGTCAAAAACTTGCCTCTCTGACTACACAGTTTATTCAAGAAGAAAAAGCAGAAACCAGCGGTCATAATCAAGTTCCTGATAGAAAGGCCTCAGTGGAGAATAAGGAGCAAGTTTCTCTGGAGCCCAAATCTGGCTGTCAGTTTCACGAATTGCACGTTGGATACCAACAACCTTTACATTCAGCCCTGCATCACGCATCTAAGAGCCCCTACCTCAATCATGTTGCAACTGCTGATAGAAAGATGCCCAGCTCCATGGGGCTGGAGTGGTTTCCAGAGCTCTATCCTGGTTATCTTGGACTAGGAGTGTTGCCAGGGAAGCCTCAATATTGGCATGAAGTGGCCCAGAAGCCACAGCTCCTCAGTCCCCAGGGGGGAAGACTCTCACAAGGTAAACAAGCTCATTTTCAAGGGGCACCTAGGGGTCCATAGTGGTCTATATCTTTTGAATTTTTAAGGGCCAGAAAAATATTTTCACTCATTTAGCTTATTTTTACTTAGGCATTCCAGTGTACTGCACTTAGAATTGTTCTTCAAACATTACCTCCTACTCCAGAGGTCAGTAGTTATGGTTTATCACGGTCCCTTTTCCTCCACTAGGAGTTGAAGCTGGGTCTAAGCAGGACAGTAGTACTGATAGCAGTGGAGTTTCTACATTGGGAAGAATCATGGCCAGGAGAAATCAGGTGGGTGGGGTACTCAAGTTGACATAAAGACTTAAGAATTCACCTAAATAGAACAAATGCTGTGTTCTTACCAGGTCGTATAGGAAATGGGCACCAGGTTTACAGTCAGATACAATGTCTAGGAATTTAGAGCAGCAAAGCAGGTATAAGCGGACGCCATCTTTGGAGTTGATGGTGGGATGCAGTTAAAACTGGCTGGGCAAAGCAGATAGATCAAAGTGGAGGCCCGGAGATGAACCAATGAAAGGCAAGGAGCAGGAATAGAGGATGTGGGCACTGGAAAAAGTAAGCCACAGAGACAGGTCCCAAGAATAGAATCAGAGATAGAGCTTCAGACATGGGAGATGAGCTAAGAAGGACGTGGGGAGAAAGAGTAGACACAGAAACTGATGCTGATTCTGAATCAGTCTCTTGACAAGCTTCCTGTTCTGCTGGTGGTTGAAATAGGTTAACAGCGTAGGTCAGAGACCACATAGGAGCCCGGAAGTGCCTGACAGTAATTTCAGATCCTCAGTTTTTGTTTTTCTGTTTTGTTTGTTTTGCTGAATCTCATTCATCTTCAGTTATTGGGCTACCTCTCCAGTTAAACATAATGTTTCTTCATTTTCCTCATAAGCTTCTCGTTTTTTTTAGAAAGATACTCTAGGCTAGAGAAGTGTTAGTGTGAAGTAGCATCCATCTCTCCTGTGTAATGGTCAGTCCAGGCTGATTGTGACAGGAGACCTTCGACAACAGAATAGGTTTACACCTGAAAAACTGGTATCATCTCTTCCTAAAAAAGGAGTGTTTTTCCCTCTCTAGTATATTTTGCAAGTGGTCACATACTCACCAAATCCCTATTTGTCGGGTCCCCGAAGCCTTTCCTTTTGTGTTGTAATTGTCCCTCTCATGTGGGTTTCAAAATGGACATACATAAAGAGCATTGCTAACCAAAGCTACATTTTCTTCAGCTGACTTGCAGGTACGAGTTTATAAACAGGCCTGTCATTTGGATCTTTTTGTTCAAAGTTGAAGTCTCAAGGTCAAGCCCTTTCTCCATAATGAATACAGACTTAAGTGTCTTAACGTGTGTTGCTTTGTGGTTTTCAAAGTGCTTTCATCCATATTTTCTTATTTTGGCCATACAGCTCTTGAGGGATGGGCACAGTGATTTTATCTCTATTTTCCAAATGATGAAACAGGCGCCGGGAAGATAAGTGATTTGTCCAAGTTCATGTTGCCAGTAAATTGTAGAATTGCAAGTAGAACCTACTCCTGAGGCCAAGTTTAATCCTTTCCTCAAATGGTGTCATTCAGTTAAGTTTGGCGGAATCTGTAGCTGGAAGTCAGTGGGTTCAGCTGTCTGCAGGAGGCACACAAGGTTGAGGGGCCACACAGTGCTCGGCACCGTAGGGAGTGTGGTTGTACACTCATTATACACCCATGTTTTTCCTTAATTTTTCCCCAAGATGAAAAGGTTTTCTGTCATGCTTTTGTTTCTTTCCTTTTTTTTTTTTAGAGACAGAGTCTCACTTTTTCTTTTTTTTCTTTTTTTTTTTTTTTTTTGAGCCAGAGCCTCAAGCTGTCACCCTGGATAGGGTGCTATGGCATCACAGTTCACAGCAGCCTCCTTATGCTTTCCTTTTTAAGAGACTCACCTTGTAAGAGAATTATCTTCTGTGTAATTTCTTGGAAGTCAACATGGTTCTTTTCATTGTTACTTAATATAATGATCATTTACACCCACAGCAACTTCTACCACACATGCTTAAAGTTTTGCTTAATTTATCCTTTATCCTGACAAAACAAGCCAAAACCAGAAAACTATCAATAATAGAGATTGCCTACCTGTCATTAAAGGAGAAAGTCAGGTAGAAGGAAAATGCGAATGATGTTTATTCTACTTCAGTTATTTGTGTACCAAACCTAAATAGAAAGTGTCTGCTGGCCAGTAGTGGACACAGGTGATAGAAGAGGCATGTTGACTGTAGGTAGCAGTGATAAGTTGCAGTCATTTATCATAGTAGTCAAGCTTTTTGCTAACATGATAGCAGGTGTTAGAAGACACAAATGACTCGTGTTGTGGAGTGTGTGCATGTGAATCCTCAGGGCAGTGTATTCATCAGGCCAAAAACAGTGTAGGTCCTGACTTGGAAGAGGTTTGACTTTTAATGTGTCGCTGCAGTCCAGTGCAGAGATCATTAGTGCACCTATTTAAAATATACTTTTCCTGAAACCTAGCCCTGGGAACCTCTGCCACTGACTGTTGGGGAAGGGGGTGAGTTTAGATGATCTGTCACAGTGACTTCTGTTTGGAACCGTAGTTCCTTTGTTGGAAAGAAGTTCGACTGATATAAGGAGTGTGGAATCCCCGACCTGGCTTACAACCTCCAACTTCTCTCTAAAGAGGCTTTTGGAAGCTGTACAAAAAGGTGAGGCTGGAGTTACTGTTGGGTTCTGTTGCTGGCTGTAGGTATTTGGAGAAGTTTCTCATTCTTCAGGCTGTCAGAGCAAAGCTAAGGGAAAGGGGGAAAGTATGTTGTCTTTCTAGTCTTCTGTTCATCTTTTTTCATTTTGGAGTTTGATGTAATTGAGAGCACCAGAGCTAGTATAATAGTAGCTGCCACTTAGCGAACGGCTCGCATTTTGTTAAAAGACAAGATGGTGTCTCACTCTGTTGCTCAGATGGAGTGGGGGTGGCAACCTCGGACTCCTGGGCTCAAGTGATTATCGGTCCCCTGAGCAGCTGGGACTATAGGCACTTACCATGTCTGGCTAATTTTTAAATTTCTTGCAGAAATGGGGTCTCACTGTGTTGTCTGGACTGGGCTCAAACTCCTGGCCTCAAGTGACTATCCCACTTCAGCCTCTCAAAGTGCTGGGATCACAGGCATGAGCCACTGTGCGCAGCCTAGTGGCCTACCTTTCCCTGGCGCACACTGAGGGTGCCTCCTCCCACAGCTGGGAAAGTGCTTGAGGCTTAGCATCTGCCAGTTGTACACATGTTAGTCTCCTCCTGGTAGCAATTGTAACCAGACTATCCCAGAGAAGAGGAACTACTTTGAATTTAGTAAATTTGAAACCTTTTGGATTTTAGCATTTTTACCTGTTTAAAATGTGTGTTGTGTGTGTGTAAATTTTCTACATTACACTTCCATGACCCAGGCTAACTGGGAAAACTTGAGTAACTCCCAGGTAGCAGCCTGCATTGCAGTTCACACTAATCATCGGCCCTGTTTCCTTTGGAACAGGCTGGCTGAGGTGCAACACCACCATCAGGAAGAGCGGAGTCGGCAGCATCACGATGCTCTTCACCGGGTACTTCATCCTGTGCTGTAGCTGGAGTTTCAGGCATCTGAGTAAGCCTTCTGTATTTTTAGCCTAAATTATAAGTCATATCCTGTTACAGAGACCTCCAAGCGGTTCTTTGAATTACTTTTCCTATTATAATTTTTCAGCATCTTCCATGCCCTAGTGAATGAGTTATCCCAGGGAGCTCTTGAAGTTTTTATTAGAGGTTTTGGTTGTAATGGCCTTCATAAGGTATGACTAGAATTTGCGTAATTCCTCTTGACCTTCATTTAATGTTGTCACTGAGCTGGTGGTCTTGTTTTCTTTCTTTTCCCTCAATCTGTTTTCCTGCTAGAAGGGAAGGTGCTATCCTTGGTGCCTAAGAACTCCTTTTTTAGCACTGAAACCAAACAGCTTTATACTACGGAGGAGAGGAGGAGGAATGGAACCCAGCTGTCACTCAACAGTGTGTCTAAGACGTACAACTATCCTAGTTACTCTACTTTGAGCATTTAAAAACAAGTGCCCTTCTTGTTACGAGTTCTGGCTTGTACTGAGTCCCAACCAGAAGAAAATACCTGAATTTCATTTCTCTTTTAATTCAAGATGGCTTTTTTATTTTTGTGTTTAAGCATCATATTGCAAAAATATATCCCTATAGTTAAAAAGAAAGACATGATAGGAGGATATCTGACAAGTCTAGTATTTTTCCACAATTAAAAAAGAAAAGCCCACTTTCAGTGTAAGGGTACAAGATAACTGAATACCAAAGGCCATATAATCCACACATTGACTAATAAGACTTCTTCTAAAAGGTAACAAGACCTGACACTGACTGGATTTGTTTGACTACTCAGAGCCCAGTAAAGTGGTGGCAAGTGGAGCTGCAGGAATGGGCTGCACGCATGTCTGCATACTAGCTGGGAGGCCTGGCTGCCAGGGGTGAAAACAGGGATGGTTCTGACCATCCTGCATAAATGGAGGGGCCGCAAACCAAGACTCAGTTCTCCCACCAAAAAAGGGGCTTTCCTGAAGTTTTATCAGTCCGAAAGGGATTGTGTAGTTCGTGCCTGATAACAGTAGGTAGAGATTTAGTAGGTGAGTAGGTGTGATATTTTTCACATTTCTAAATTGAGACTGAAGAAAGGGAAACAGAAACTTTTTGTGCTTTGGACTCTTTTATTTTTTAATTTGTCAAACAAAAATATAAGAGTGATCTACAGAGGCAAGAGATAGGAGATAGTCAGTAGGAGTGGCGTGTTGGATCCTTACATTTATCTCTGTTTATCCAAAGAGCTGCAACGCTGGCGGAAGTAGTGTTGGCCTGGATGTGACTTGGAAGCTGCAAGAGACGTGTGGTGAAGACAACTGCAGCACATATCTAACAGTTTACAGTTGCGTTAGGGAAAGGGAGTGAACAGAATAAAATTATTAGAATCTAAAACAATTCCATAGAAGTAAATTCTTTATTAATATGGACAGATCTGGTCTGTCTGGATGTTCTCGGCTTGCTATCAGAAGTGAAAGTTACTGGAAAAAACAGTTTTGCTTAATCGTAAGGTTGTTACTCAAGAACATGTAAAGTTATTCAAGGAGATAGGAAGATGACAGAGTTCATGAAAGTTAAGAAGCTATTTCTCGTTTCTCAGTAAAAACCAGTGTCTCAATTAAAAATTTTTCTCCCGAACATTTTTCTCTAAACCTTAGTGTTTTACCATTAGCTGTAGGAGATACTGGACTACATGCGCTGCTTCAGAGTAAAATCTGAATTGGCAAAAAATTAGCCCACATTGGGCCCATCCCCTTGCAAATGCTTAGGCTCTTGGGGCCCTGACCAGATCTTTACATATGGGAAACGCAAGAGCAAAGGGTGGGCGCCTGAGCTGCAGGTAAGCCAAAGAAAAGCCCCTCCAAATACTCCTTACAAGTTTTTTGTTTTTTTTTTTTTTTTTGCAGTTTTTGGCCGGGGCTGGGTGTGAACCCGCCACCTCCGGCATATGGGGCCAGTGCCCTACTCCTTTGAGCCACAGGCGCTGCCCCCAAGTATTTTTTAAGCGTATTAAAATAAAATAATGCACTAAGTAGAATGAGAAGTCACCTTTTATACACCTTCAGTGAGTGTGATGGTGAGCAGTGGCTTTCTGTCATCTCTTCCTAGGAACTTCAGAATCCCTCCTCTGTCCTTTCTTAAGAATTCCCATGAGTTACTGAAGAGGTTAGGATTGGTTTTGGCTGGTGGGTTTTCTGTGTCTTCTCCTCTTGAAAATATTCAATGTCTCTCTGATTCCTTGACTTCTGCTTTGGCCTGTAGAGAATAACATGGATACTTAGAACAAACTTTGAGGAAACTTAGTCTAAGCAACGTAGATGGGTAACAGTTTCTCCAGATCCCCTCCGTGGTTATACACATATCACACACACTTTTCTCTCAGCTTTGCTTGTGATAGCCTCATGTCAAAATATATGAAATCATCCCCACTTACATCCTGGCACCTTCAAAACTACAAAAAAGCAGGAGTGCTATTCTCAGGCCAACGTTCATTTACTTACACACCGTTTCAAAACTTGAATGCTGCATCCACAGCTTTATCTCCCTTTCCTATTCCCAATCCCTTGCTCTTGTCTAATTATCCCTTGTGGGAGTAATTTAATTCTGCAACAAATTCTCATGGTTAAGGAAAAGGTATTTGGTAATATATCTGTGTTTATTAGAATTCTCTGTAAGGAAAAAATTATGCTTGAGGGAAAGAGTTCTGAATTTAGTTATTTTATTACTAAGAACTGCATTGAAACCCAAGATAATCTCTGACCTTTTGGAAAGGCTTTATGCCCATTCCCTGTAATGCCTTTTAAGAGAGACACTTAGGAATTCTCTCTGCACCTCCTCATTTGCCCTTACTCAAGATCGGGACCTCTCAGGGTGAGAATGCAGATGAGAATGGCCTCTCACCAGCCTGCTTTTCCCAGTACCCACGAGCAGGCATCAGCGGACCACCACAGCCCACTGCCTTTCTCTGTAAACACAGACTTGTTGGAACACAGCCCCTTCATAAGTTAAGGGTTGCTTACACCTCTTTCAACTACAGCAACATTGAGTAGTTGCAGCAGAAACTGTGTGCTCCAAAAAGCTAAAAATATTTACTGTGTGGCCTTTTATAAAAAACGTGTGCCAACTCCTGCCCTAGATGGCTGGCTTTCTGAAGAACTGGATGCTGCTTATAAATGAAGCTAAACAAGACCTTGATGTTCATGCCGAGCATCATGATCAGAGAACAAGGCTCCCCACTTTCAAAGACACATAAAATCAAATGTTCAGGAAAGTCAGAGGCTCTGTCTCTTCTTAACCTGCCATCCTGATAGGACTGTTTTGCTGAATGAAGAGTTGGGAGTACGGGACCTCCGTATGTTGGCACCATGAAGACAACTGGGGGCTGCTGCTCTGGAGCGTTCTGGGATTAGGAGGCACATTGACACAGAAGTCTTATTACTTCACCTGTCTAGTATCTCAGTGCCCTTTGTTGCCCACACACTACCCATAACACTTGAGTACAGTGGCAGCACAAAGGGTAGCTTGTCACCCCAAGATTTTTATCAAGAACATAATTATTTAATGAGCCATCAGTCCTAAAGGGATATCTTCCTCATATTGGCAAGTTTAAGACAAAGGTGAGATTCTTTATTAATGGGAAAAGGCCTTTTTGTTTGACGTTGGTTGATATCAAGAATTCTAACTCACATAAAGTAGGAAAGAACGAAAAATCTTTTTTTTTGGCTCTGTGCTCATAGCTTAGTGGTTAGGGTGCCAGGCACATGCACCAAGGTTGGCAGGTTCAAACCCGTCGAGGCCTACTGAACGACGACAAATTACATATATATATATACACACACACACACACACATCTGGGCATTGTGGCAGATGCCTGTAGTCCCAGCTACTTGGGAAGCTGAGACAAGAGAATCACTTAAGCCCAAGAGTTTGAGGTTGCTGTGATCTGTGATGCCATGGCACTCTACTGAGGGTGACATAGACTCTTGTCTCAAAAAAAAAAAGTCTTAACTTTTTCAAATCAGATACTGAGAATTGATTCTTAAAGTAATGTGGATGACTTCCAAGAAGTGATTGGAAATATCTCTACATCCTGGAATTATCTATACATGTCCACAAAGTAAGGAAGGGCGAGTCTTCCTTATCTACTCATCACTGCCATCTGGGTTGGGAAAATAATTGAAGATCTTTTATCAAGTCCTTTGAGGGTCCCTTCAAAATGTTCAAAATAGCTTAAGAGAGTTGTTGAGATAAGCTGATAGCTGATGATTCTTTCCCAAAATTTATTGGTTGTAGCCATCGTTGTTTGGCGGGCCTGGGCTGGATTTGAACCCGCCAGCTCAGGTGTATGTGGCTGGCGCCTTAGCCCGTTGAGCCACAGGCGCAGAGCCACTTTCCCAAAATTTAGATCTAAACAAATCTAGTGTGATCCAGAAACATATCTCCTAACTCTGGTTTGCAGTGATGATGGGAACTTGCCTTGAGAGTATACATTTCCTGCTTGCATGTGCGGATATCCCTATAAGTTCATTTGCACAGCAGCCCCAGTCACGTACATGAACAACGAAGTAAAATCTTCACCCAGAAACCATCATCTTCAGGTATGAGGCAGGGGTAAGTACTCACCTTTTCACAAAGCTGAGAGAAAAAGAGTGCCTTTAACATGATTACATGACTTACTATTTTAAACAGCCTTCTTCATTTTCTCTCTTAAAATCCTGCTCTCCTCCATCTGTGGCAGTGGCAGGAGCCTCCCTCGGTAAGCAGCAATACTTA
>CAUYRH010100578.1:0-13761 GCA_963574655.1 Perodicticus potto
ACTTAGCAATTATGAATTGGGCTGCAATGAACATTCTGGTACAGATGTCTTTGTTATAATGTGATTTTTGGTCTTCTGGGTATATACCTAGTAAAGGAATTATAGGATCAAATGGCAGGTCAATTTTTAGATCTCTAAGTATTAAGTTATGTATTTGGATGGTATCCATATTAGAGTACTCCAGACTGTTTCTAGGCTCAAGTGAATCTAAGGAATCCATGGAGCAGCTTTGGCCAATGACTGTAAAATTGTGTATACAGTTTCCTCAGACACAGCAATGGTGTAATATTGTACTCATAGATTCACAGAGATCAAGGAGATCTTGTGGAATTAAATGTGAGACAAGAAGAATCCTAACTAATGCTAGAGACCTATTTGTTTTCAGTGCTAAGATTGGAAATGAAGTCAAATTCATGGTCAGATACCTTGAATAGCCTCTCTTTGGACCATCTAGCCATCGGTATATATTGAGTGCCCTAAATGGGAGAAATGTATTATACAAAAGTTGGGGCAATAATATTACAACTGTCTTATACAAGGACCCAAATTAAGAAGAAAAACAAAAGTGGTTTTTTGTTCTTTGCCAGTGGGTTTTTTTTCCCCTGATAGAACCTATGGCATCTCCCAACATCAGTGTCAATTTAGTTTCTTCAGCAAGATAAAAGAGATGGGAAAATCATAGTTGACATATTTTAAGCTTATCTGTGGTTATAGGTGAAGTGTTTTATACAATTATAACATCCAGAGACAGTTAGGGTACTGTTTTTTAAAATGATCTATTAATCTCCTTTGTTATAAAAGCTCAGAGTTCCTTAGTAATACCAGTGAATCATTCATCCTTTCAAACCTGATAAAATTATAAATGATTCACTCGTCTCAGTGTAGAGAAGGATAATGAATGTGAAGATGGAGCCTCTACCTCTCCAATGGTAATTTTATCCCCTCAATCCCACAAATTTGTGGCATTTTTTTTTTGTAATCAGTAACTAAACTGAATACACTCAGCCATTTTATCCGAGAGAAAACTGTTTCAGCTGTTCTCTTTCTTGACACCTTCCAATCTGAGTATTGCGTTAGAACAGCAGTTCTCAACCTGTGGGTTGCGACCCACAGGAACTGTATTAAAGGGCCAGGGCATTAGGAAGGTTGAGAACCACTGTGTTAGAAATTTAGGAAAAGGCATAAACTTTCTGCATACCAAATTGCTTTTCTGCTGTTCAGCTGCCATAAAGCTAAAAGTTTAAGAACTTTTGTCAAGACTCTTGGCAAGATTCTTACACAGTTAAAGGAATTTATACCTTAAGGAAAGTGAAAACAATTCAGTGCACATAAGAAAGGAGTGTTAGCAGTAATTGGTCCACTTAAGATCATTTAAGTGGACCCATTATTTAATTTTAAATTCATTGTGTTCATGTTTTACAGGGAGAAGAAAAAAACCAATATTTTAAAACATTGAGATGTGTAAGAAAAATTAAAATTTTATTTATGGTTCTTATGTTAAAATAATATACCTGTCACTAAAAATGTTATAAATGTATATAGCTATACATTTTCTTCAAATATAATGAATGTAAATATAATTGTAGATAATTGTAGACTAGAGGTAATATTTTGTTTTGGGGATAGGATAAAAAGGTAAATTTCTCCAGTATTTTCAAAGTTGCTCATTTCCTTATTGGCTCCCTGCACTCATGAGGTACAAAACATCTCAGACCTTGCCCACAAGGTGCTCACAGTCAAGAACTGAGATGGATAGACATTTACATCCAGTGTGATAAACGTGATGACAGATCTGTACAGAAGGAGAATAACCTCGCCTGGTAAGATAAGAGGTTGGAGAGTTTAGAAAAACTTCCTGGCGGGCAAGAGTGTTGACATATGCATGGGCTTTTAATATGGAACAGAGATTTTACTCCTGCCAGAAACAATAACATCAGCAAGGTGTTGAGGGCTGAGAGAGTCTGAAGATTGCACATAGTTCATTATGAGTGGGTATGTAGGAATGGGCAAGGGAGTGAGAAAGCTCTGGATTGGAAGAGCGTGTGCAGATGCACAGAGCGAGGAGAAGAGGAAGAGGAAGAGAGAATATGTATGATGTGAGAGAGATGGGATTGGAGAAGGAGGGGAAGAAATGAGAGATAGAAAAAAATGTGAAAAAAGGAGCCCTACTCCTGGGAAGCAGTTGTTTAGGGGAAGCAACCTATTAAGAATGAAGGAATTAAAAGGTTTAAGAGAAAGCTAGATAAGCATCTTGCCACTACAAACTCTTTAGGAAACACTGGTGTATCCTGAAACAAAGGTGGGAAAATTATTTGAGAAGTCAAAATGTTAGGAATTACAGCACTTGTTTCTGTTTTCTGTAATGACCAATTCAAAGGTACAAATCTATGAGGATACTGGAGATGATCGGCTATTAGTGCAAGACCCTAAAGTGGGGATTTGAGGAGGTTAAGTTACCCTGCCGTTGCTTGCCATTTCTTAGCCTTCTTTGCTAAACCTTCTCAAGTTTCTGGCCTCTAAATGTTAAAGAGCTCTCATGCTTCAGTCCTCTGAGCTTATCTATTCATTATGCTCATTCCCCAGCAGCCTCATCTGGTTTCACAGTTTTGAATATCACCCAGTTCTGATGACTCCCAAATTTATATCCCCACCTCAATCTCTACCATGAACCTCAGACTTTCATCTATAACTGCCTACTTCGTATTGCCAGTAAGATCTAAAAGGCATCTCAAATTATCACGTTCAGAAACAGCCTTTGATTTCCCCCCATGCTCGCTCCTTCTGCAGTTTTCCCCATGTCAGTAAATGGCAAGTCAGTTCATTCTGAAGCCAAAACCTTGGAGGTTTTTTTTAAATATGTATGTATGTATATTTTATTTTTAAGACTAATTTTACAGAAAAATGGAGCAGATACCATGGAGATTTCTCATGTAATCCCTAGTATAAGCACTCATTTTCCTTCTAAACATCTTGCATTGGTATTATACTTTTGTTACGATTAATGAGCCAATATTGATATTGGAAGTCCATCTTTGTGTTAGGATTCATTCTATGGATTTTGACAAAGCATGATGCCATGTTTCCACCGTCACATACAGAATCGTTTTCAGTGCCTTGAAGGTCCCCTGTGCTTCCTCTGTTTATCCTTCTGCCCCCACCAAAGCACTTCCCCGGCAGCCACTGAACTTTTTCCTTTCTCTAGTTTCTCCTTTCCAGAATGTTATATAGTTGCAATCATACAGTATGTAGTCTTTTCAGACTGGTGTTTTTCACTTACCAGTATGCATCCTGGCCAGCATGGCATTGTTTGGGGGGTTTTAGGTACCCTAATAGTACACAGAGGTATCTCATTGGTCTTTTAATTTTGCAATTTCCTAAGGACATGTAGTGTTGATCACCTTTTCATATACTCATTTGCCACCCATGTATCTTCATTGGTGAGGTTTCTTTTCAGATCTTTTGTGCACATTTTTTTTTTGTTTTTTTGAGACAGAGTCTCACTTGGTCACCCTCAGTAGAGTGCCGTGGTGTCTTAGCTCACAGAAACCTCCAACTCTTGAGCTTAAGCCATTCTCTTGCCTCAGCCTTGTGAGTAGCTGGGACTACAGGCACCCACCACAATGCCCGGCTATTTTTTAGAGACAGGTTCTTGCTCTGGCTCAGGCTGGTCTCAAAACTGTGAACTCAGGCAATCCACCCGCCTCAGTTTCCCAAGTGCTGGGATTATAGGCATGAGCCACCACGTGGCTTTTTTCATCAATTTTTAATTGGTTTTTCCTTTTTTTTTTTTTTTTTGGCAGTTTTTGGCCAGGGCTGGGTTTGAACCTGGCACCTCCAGCATATGGGGCTGGCGCTGTACTCACTGAGCCACAGGTGCCGCCCAGTTTTTCCTTTTTGTTTGAAAAGTTTTCTCTATATTTGGGATACAAGTCCCTTTATCAGATACATGTTTTGCATATATTTTCTCACAGTCTATGGCTTGTCTTTTCATTCTCTTAACATTGTCTTTTGTAGAACAGAAGTTTTTAATTTTAATAGCGGCTGATCTTATTTTTTTATGGATCAGGCTTTTGCTGTTCTATCCGAAAACTCATCACTAAACCCTAGGTCACCTAGATTTTCCTCATGTTTTCTTCTAGAAGTTTTATAATTTTGTGTTTTACATGTAGGTCTTTAATCCATTTTGAGTTAATTTTTATGAAAGGTATGAGATCAGTGTCTACATTCTTTTCTTTTTTGCACGTGGAAGTCCAGTTACAATACCATTTGTTCAAAAGACTCTTCTTTCTCCTTTGAATTGTTTTTGCTCCTGTGTCAAAGATCAGTTGACTATAATTATGTTGGCCGAGTTGGGCCCTTTCTTCTATTCTGTTGACCTATTTGTCTATTCCTTCACCAGGACCATGATCTTTTTTTTTTTTGAGACAGAGTCTCACTTTGTCACCCTCAGTGGAGTATGATGGCATCACAGCTCACAGCAACCTCAAACTCTTGGGCTTAAGCTATTCTCTTGCCTCAGCCTCCCAAGTAGCTAGGACTAAAGGTGCCCACCACAATGCCCAGCTATTTTTTGGTTGGAGTTGTTATTGTTTGGCAGGCCCGGGCTGGATTTGAACCCAGCCCGGGCCTGCCCTGCATATGTGGCTGGCGCCATAGCCGCTGAGCTACAGGCGCCGAGCCCAGTACCATGATCTTAATTACTAGAGCTTTAGAAGAGGTCTTGAAGCCAGATTATGCCAGTCCTCTCACTTTGTTGTTTTTCAGCATTTTGTTGGCTATTCTAGGTCTTTTGCCTTTCCATATGAACTTGAGAATCAGTTTGTCAATATATACAAAACAACTTCCTGGGATTTTGATGGGATTACGCTTAAACCAGATCACATTGGCAGGCGAGAATTCTACCACTGAACCACCCATGCAACCAGATCACATTGGAAAGAATTGGTATTGATAGGATACTAAGCCTTCCTATCCAGGCACATGGACTGTCTCTCAATTTATTTAGATCACCCATGATTTCTTTCATCAGGATTTTATAGTTTTCCTCATATAGATACTAAAAGTACTTTGTTAGATTTTTATGTATTTCCTTTTTTTTTTTTTTTTGAGACAGATTCTCACTATGCCGCCCTTGGTAGAATGCTGTGTCGTCACAACTCACAGCAACCTCTAACTCTTAGGCTTGAGTGATTCTCTTGCCTCAGACTCCCAAGTAACTGGGACTACAAGCGCCCGCCACAATGCCCAGCTATTTTTTTGTTGCAGTTGTCGTTGTTTTAGCTGGCCTGGGCAGGGTTTGAATCCGCCAGCATCCTAACCACTGAGCTATGGGCACCGAGCCTATGTATTTCATTTTTTGATGCTAATATAAATGGTGTTTTGTTTTCAATTTCAAATTCTATGTATTCATTACTGGTATATAGGAATTCAGCGAACTTCTGTGATCCTGTACCCTTGGATCCTGTAACTTCACTGTAATCTTTTACTTTTTATTCTTCCCATTTCTCATATATCCGAATTAAATTATCAGCAGATCTTGTCAGTTCTCCCTTAAAGATACATCCAGAATCTTTCCATTTCTCACAACATCCACTGTTACCACATTGGTGTAACTGTTACCACTGTGGCTTAAACTGCTTTTATCTCACTTCCTGGACCTCCTAAATGGTCATCATTTGTAACACTTGTCACATTGATGCTACTCAACATATTATATATTTGGCTTTCTTTGATTATTTACTCTCTGCCTTTCTTCACTAAGTTTCATGAAAACAGGAACTTTGTTTTGTTCATTGTTTCATCTCTGTTCTAGCTTGGTACTTGCTACATGATCCTAAATAAGTATTTGTTAAATGACTGAATGAACTCTCTTAGGCTACTATGTTCTTGCAGCAGAGATTTACTAAATAATATCTTAAAAATGCAAGGATATAATACAAACAGCCTTCTAAGAATTTCTAAAAATTAGAAAGTCTGCATAATCCATCTACTTGGCTGGGTGGTGGTGGCTTATGCCTGTAATCCTAGCACTCTGGGAAACCAAGATGGGTGGATGGCTTCAGCTTAGGAGTTTGAGACCAGCCTAGGCAAGAGTGAGACCTCATCTCCACTAAGAATAGAAAAATCAGCTGGGTGTTTTGGTGGGTACCTGTAGTCCTACCTACTCAGGAGGCTGAGGCAGGAGGATTGCTTGAATCCAGGAGTTGCCGTGAGGTAGGCCGATGCCATTGCACTCTAGCCTGCCAGTAGGCTGTCTCAAAAAAAAAAAAAAAGCCCATCCACTTGCAGAATTTGTCACTATTTCCTATACTTATACTGCAACTATAATGTGCATCGGAGGACAGAGAACAATCACAAGTCCCAAAAGGCAATCTGCCAATGCTGTGAAAAGCTTCCTTACATTTTAGTGAAATTCTTCTTCATCTTTATTCTTTTCGCCCTTTTACTCCTTCTTTTTTTCCTAGCAAAAGGACTTAATGTTAATGATGGAGTGAAGCATTACTAGAACTAAGTTCTTTCTTGGTAACATTTCTAAAAATATTCTTAGTTATGAGATTTAATGCTCATATTCTAAATATTTTCTTGAAGGATATTCAATTATTATTTCCCTGTATTTGACAAATATTTCTGCTCTCCAGAAGCTTAGTCCTTATTGCAAATTCATTTAATGACAAATATTTTGAGTCTTGAAGTCTAATAGGTGGGAAAATGACTTGTCATTTGGCTTTCCTGCATATTAATTAGGATGTGTGTCCTCACCTTACCTCTGTTAGAAATCCCCACTTCTGGCAACTTCTTTTAACTGACACAGGATTTTTCTCTCTAAAAGCTAGTAGTTTATTTTAGTAGAATGACTTCCCACTGGGGCGAATTGCTGCACAGGAGCTTGATTGTTTAGTAAACCCCCCTTGGGATTTTAGCTGACTTGACTTTTTCACTGGGGAGGCATTGGCACAAATCCCAAGGAGGTAGTCTGTTGTCCCTGAAACTTTTCTTTGGATTAAGCCCGTGGATATAAAGGCTTCTAAGTTAATTTTGCATTGTATTTCAGAGTTGCATTATAATGGCTCATTCCATTGTACCATAAGGAGGCAGGTCAAGTTTGGCCACATTGAAGAGGACAGAAGGAAATACTTTCTTTGGATTGAAACTAATACTAATTTTAACCATGATGTATTCTTTTTGAACAACAGTTGAAAAAGTTAAAGAAGTCTTCGATTTCTTATTCTCTGTGTAAATCTCCAGGAGTTTACTTATTCTCTGATTTAGGATCATTCCAAAATAATCAATGCTAAGATTTATGGAAAGCATTGAAATAACTTGCTTGGACTAAAGGGATTACCCAAGAAGTAGTATTAAGTATGTGTTTGCTTCAGGCTTGTTTTCAAGTTAGTCTAAGATTTAGAATCACCCATCAGTTGCAGAAGTCCTCTCTGAACAGTTACAAGAAAAAAACCTGTTACAAGTATCAGATTTTCTTACTGTTGATAAGTAGCTGTGATCATTACTAATATATCTTTTTTTTAGGTGAGATCTTTCCCTTGAGATATAACTGAGTAGAAAACTTAAAGCTCTTATTATTAATACATAGGTTATGTTTTTCATAGGTAGGTTTCTATCAAATATGAACTATAAGGAATTTTATTATCTATTTAATTATTTTAGATTTGCATGATGAAACATCTCCACAATATTTTTCCAGGGAACTGGTGGAATGGTTTGGTATCTCTGTTTTAAATAAATATTTAAACTCTCAAAAAAATTTATACATATTAGGAAACATTGTTCTGTGTTTTCTAAGTTAAGATTTCAAATTTGTAAGCTTATTAGAAATTAAGTGAGATTAAAGTATTCTGGTGAGGGTTTACTATTCTCAGCATCTTTACAATGTGTGATTCTTTAAGTAGAACTTTGGAAACTTTTGTTGCTGTTGTCGCTGTTACTGTTATTAATACATTGAAAAAATCACAATCTGTTGACTTAGGCAAAAATGAACATTTTTTGGAGTTTATGTAGACCTGTAATAGAAAGGTCGCAAGTGGGGAAAGATGATGGCTTTATTTTAAACATATGTTATAAATAGACTACCAGAGATTCTGAACAAGAGACTTTGTAATACCCCCTGAGTGTACTTTGAATAATATAGGCAGATAAACTATTTTATTCTGTTATTACTGATAAGATTCATTGATGGTTCCCTTTACCCACCTCATCCCAGCTGAATAGGATAAACAAAAGCTCAAAGATGGGAACTTCCATTTCATTTTTGACAGTAATTTTTCTCAACTCTGAAAACAAAACTCCCTTTACACCTTTGATTTAATTTTCAAACATTAGGGTTTCCCACATGGATGTTTTGGGTAAGTATAAAAATGTTTTTTGTTTATATTAGAGAACTCTAGAAACAAGTATCAATTGAGAATGAAAAAAGAGCAATGGATGAGATGGAAATTTCTATTCTAAATTCCAATATAGGGACTAGAACCCCATACAGTTTTCCTTAGGGAAAAAAGCACATACATGTTCACATATACATACTAACAACACCTTCTGATTTATATAGTATTATCTCAATAAGCTGAAAATGTATAAAAGTTGTCTTAATAGGTTTCCTTCTTATCCATGTCCTTAACTGTTCCAGTTAGGGATATTTAAAGAAATTTTTCTCAAGCTATGGCTTTGCATTGTCTTTATGAGTGTTATATACTAGGTGTTTAAGTATATATTGCATACTGGGAAGTAACTGTGACTGTAGTGGTGAGGGAAAATTTGCCCTTTCCTCTGGAAAGTTCGCTGAAGGATGAACTCAAAATTAGAACAGATTAGTAAAAGAAAGGTTTATTTACCAAGACCATGCACATGGGGAAAGCTATATAGGGATTACCCAATATCCCAATGAAGTTAAGACGTTTTTGTACGCACTATTCAAAGGGGAAGGTGGAAAATGAGTATAGGGGTGACATATAGTTGTTAGTGAGGATGAATAGATGAGGGAAACAGATTGACTTCTAAAGCAACCTGAGAACCAGGTGTTACTTTTTTATTTCAGATTAATATGAGGGTACAAACGATCAGGCTACATTGTTTGCATTTCTAAGGTGAAGTTCAAGTTATAGTTGAACCTTTCATTCAGGGTTGTTGCTGTATACCCAGCCTTACATTATGCATGTTAGGTGAGAAGTTACCAATCTCCTTCCCTACTTCCCTCCTCCCCTTTCCCTCCTCCACCAGTCCCACTTGAATATACTTGTGTTTTTCTCTCATGTGGGTATATAGTTGTTTTTCCATTGGTTTCATATTAGTATTGAGTACATTGGATACTTGCTTTTCCATTCTTGTGATACTTTACTAAGAAGAATGTGCTTTTACTCCATCCAGGTAAGTACAAAAGATGTAAAGTCTCCATCTTTTTATGGCTGAATAGTACTCCATGGTATACATATACCACAGTTTACTAATCTATTCATGAGTTGATGGATCAAGAATGCAAACCAGGCCTGGCCCAAATCATTGAAAACATAATACCTAAGGCTGTGTGGGAAGGGTCTCAGGTGTTATGGTTTAAATAATTTGAGCAAGGCCTGGTTGCATTCTTGATCTTTTTTCCTGCAATATATTGGGATAACAGGAAAAGGAAGGGAATTCCATTGTCCCCTTTGATCTTTTGATCAGGGTAGTCCAGTTTATGCAGGAAAGCAATTCAATATATTCTTTATACCAAGGAGACATATCTTGTAGTGAAATTTCCTGAGCTCCTTCATGATCATACTGACGACAAAAGATAAAGGTAAATTAAAATTTTAATCGATCCATGTTCTATTTCTTCTTTTCCATCTTTGTAGAAAAAGATTGATTTAAGATGGACGGCCTATAAGAATTGATTTTTTTTTCTTTGATTGTTATCTTAGATATCAGTTTACCACTTTTTTTTTTTGACTCTCTTTGAAGTTTTATTTCACTAACTTCAGGTCAAATTTCCACAGCTGTGTTTTGGTCAGTTTATTATCCTTGCTTGGCTTCCCAAAATGGTAGTAGTACCTAAAGATTTGTAGGGCAGGGAGAAATGACCGCTTTAAGAAGCACTGCGTTGACTCATCTTCCACAAGGCAACAGAGTTGAGCTTCTGATTGTTCAACAAAACAAAGCTTTAATAGCAGCCATGGGGGGAGACAGGAAAACCAGACCGTAGACACTCTTCCATTTGTCAAAATTAAACCGGAGAAAACCTCCTCCACACGGATATAAAAGGCGGATATTCATCTTTTCTTTTTCTGTTGTGGCAATGGTTTTCTTCTTTTAATTGTCATATCACGTAGTTTCTCAAGTCCTTCCTTTAGTCCATCTCCTATGAGTGTACAGTTCACCCATTGCTAACAGTTTCTCAATTTCTGAGAGAGACGAGCTCCTCAAGCCTTGTTTGTTAGCAACTATAAGTAGAGGGACTCCTTGATTTTCTGATATCCTAGTTCTTTTATGAAGTTCAGTTTTGGCTTCTTCCATCCTTTCAACATCAACGGAGTCCACAACAGCACAAAGCCATTTGTGCATCTGGCATATGACTTCCACAGTGGCCTTAATTTCTCCTGACCGCCTACATCCCAGAAGGAAAAAGTGACTGGTTTAGAATTTCCCAAGGTTACTTTAATTTTCTCAGTATTAAATCCTTTGGTAAATACGGTATTTGCAGATTTATTGAACTGCAGCCTATATAAAACAATTGTCTTTCGTGCAGTCCAAACCCAGAATAACAATGTGGAAGGACTGAAATGAAGGCAGGCTGGAGAAGATAGAATCTGGTCTGACAGTCTCGTCCCCATTTCCAGCTGTAATAAGTGTCCCAGATTGAAATGTTTTCTTCTTATTGCTTTAGAACTTTTCTTCTTAGGTGATCAGCCAAAACACTTCTCTCAAAAGAGCCTGGGTCCCAAAGAGAAAGTATTGGCAGATGCTTCTACGCGAGGTGCAGGACCCCGCATTGGTTCTGTTGAGCTCTTGGAGCGGCTCTCTGGTTTGCAACTTTTGAAGAAGGAAAATTTTTAGTTGCACTAAAAGATTTGGATTGGTAAAGTGATTAGAATGTGCTGTTTTTTATCAGGGCATCACTTCCAATCAGTGCTGACTAATAAAGTTTCTAATTAATATCTATAGTTGTTTTATCTGAATTTCTCTTTGAAGTGAACTGTTTTTTATAAGAATCTAGCTAATGTAATACAGTTTGACATAGGTGGAAATTATTTTTTAAGGACTAAGTCAGTTTCTGGGATTCAAACTATCTATTTTAGAAAATGAACATTTCCTGTGTTTCCACTAATAGCACAGTGTACCTTTGGTTGGGTTAGTATTTGTTTTTAGCAATAACCATGGAGACAGAGGTGAATACAAACATTTTATCCCAACTTGCAAGGTAGCAAAGTTGGTATAAGAACCACGTAATAATACTTGCATTCAGTGACCACTGGCAATTCACAAAGCCCTTTCATGTGTGCTACTCATTGAGTCTTACTGTGTCCTACGTGTAGACATAGAGCTTTTAAAGCACCTTTTGTTAAAAAGACTTTGTCCATTGAATCACCTTTGTAACTTTTTCAAAAATCAACTGACCAGGCTTATAGCATGTGAAGAAATAACACATGTGACAGTATTAACACAAAGGCTGGAGAAGGGGATGGTACTATGTTGGATGAGGAAATGACACCAGAAGTTAATGAAGAAGAAATGAAGAGTACTAGAAATATTAAATATGTTAATATAAAAGACTCTAATATATTTTTCTCCTTTTTCCTTTTAATTTTAAAAAGAACATAGAGAATTTTGTGTTCACATATCCTTTATGGCTTTAAAGAAAAATGTGATGTCTTTAAGTTAATCATATGTTTTTCTTTTTTTCTATGGTAGGAATGGTGGTCTTTTAAGATCTTCTACATCCTAATTTGAAGTGGCACCACCTCTTGCTTTGCCTTTGAATCAACAATTTTGAAAAGAGAAAAGTTCACTGCCTGATGATCATATCTTTTTAATATAATTCTTATTTTTAACACCTTTTCGTGGTATAGAGTAGGAGTCAGTGAACATTTTCTATGTTTTATTTTGAGACAGAGTCTCACTTTGTTGCCCTCGGTGGAGTGTCCTGGCATCACAGCTCACAACAACTTCAAACTCTTGGACTTAAGCGATTCTCTTGCCTCAGCCTCCCAAGTAGCTGGGACTATAGGCCCCCACCACAACGCCCAGCTATTTTTGTTGTTGTTGCAGTTGTCATTGTTGTTTTAGCTGGCTCAGGTCGGGTTTGAACCCACCAGCCCCGGTGTATGTGGCCGGAGCCCTACCCACTGAGCTACTCAGCCACTGCATGAGCAAACCTTTTCTTAAAGGGCCAAATAGTAAATAATTGAGTGTTTGTGGACCAAGTGGCAAAATTGAGGCTATATGTAGGTACTTCTGTAACCATTAAAAATGTGCCATTTACTGATGTAAAGATCATTCTCGACTCATGGGCCATAAAAGAACAGCCGACTCTAGTTTACCTAATATAGAGACAAGTGACAAAACAGTTGAATAAAAAGCAGACAAATAGCAGTTCTGGGATCTACTTTGTTTCCAAGTGCCATATGGTCTACCACTACAAAACACTGTATCTACAATAATAAGGACCAAAAATGACGATCTTGAGCTGTCAAGACAAGTTGAACTTTTTGTTCAGTATAATAGAGTTGTATAATAAATTTTAGAAAAAATATTTGTCAGAAATATATTTTAAAGTTTACATACCTAAATGAGTTAGTTATAGCATATATAAAAAAAATAAGCCTTTATTAAGAAAAATCTTGTTCATTTTGCTCATGAACTCTACTACATGTTGGGCGTTAATTTTTTTAAAAAAGTTTCACCCTCAAAATGGTTACAATCCAATGGAAAAAAACCACTTAGATATGTAAATATTTAATATAACAGTGATTAGAGTAATATCTGTTTACACAAAGTACTTTTGTGGGGTAAGATGTATGATTTTGCCTAGAGGTTGGGGAAAGGTGATAGGGAAGACTTAAGAGAGAAAATGATCCTGTTCTGACCTTTGAAAAGGAATTAATGTTTTTCCAGGTAGAACATATTATATTTACCTAGTAAATGTTGCTTGGCAGTTATGCTTGAAAATGGAGTATTCGCATATTTATGACTTAACTCTTTCAAAGTCATTTTAGAATTGGTTTGAATATGAGGAAACAAACTTAGAAACTCATTCTCTTCTCAAATTAATATATTTTTTTAAATACATGTATTTTATTATTCTTCATTACATTACTTACCCACTCCCACCCCCCAGTGGTAAGACAGAATTTATTTACAGAAAAGAATACAGAAAACACTAAAGCTCCTGGTAGAGGGAGAGAATTCAAGTGGGGAGAGAGAAGCTCTCTCCATTCCTCTCCCGGGTCTTTCGCCGTCTCCTCCTCTAGGCCTCTAGCCTCAGGGTATATGTAGGTGTATGGGTTCCTTGGCCAGGAAACGAGTGAATACAGTCCCTTCCGCCGGGGGGGAAAGGTGAATGAGTGTATCAATGAATGGATGAAGTCCATTCATGGAATTGAGGCCTAGGAAATTGAGGTCTATGACCTAGGCATAGGAAATGGGGGTTCCACATTTAGTCCTAAGTGTAAAGTGAAGGAGACACCAAGGCACAGGTGTCTCCCCAGCAGTTGTCCAGCCTTTTTGGCTATTGGAGCCTCTAGTGGGGGTTGGAGGTCCCCCTCCTTGCCTGTCATC
>CAUYRH010100580.1:0-19264 GCA_963574655.1 Perodicticus potto
CATATAGTGATTAAGAAAATGCCATGAAGGCTATGTTTAACAGTTCGACCAAAATATTTCAGATTGTATATGAAGTCAGCACATTATGCCCCATGATTGCACTAATGTACACAATTATGATTTAATAAAATTATAAAAAAAGACAGACTAATGGCCAAGACATGTAGAAGACATGTAGGAAAATCTGCTCAACATCACTAATCATAAGGGAAATGCAAATCAAAATCACAATGAGGGTGGCACCTATGGCTCAAGGGAGTAGGGCGCTGGGCCCAAATGCTGGAGGTGGAGGGTTCAAACTCAGCCCAGGCCAAAAAAAAAAAAAAAAAAAAAAATCACAGTGAGATGTCCTTTTAACCCAGTTAGAATGGCTATTATCAAACAAAGGAAACAAATAAACACTGGCTAGGATGTGGAGAAAGGGCAATGTTTACACATTATTGGTGGAAATGTAAATTATTTATAGCCATTATGGAAAAAAGTGCAGAGATTCCTCAAAAAAACTAAAAATCAGCCTGTCTTATTAATTTAATTTGATTTTAGAGTTGAAGAAGTCTTCGTCTTAATAAAGGTGGAATTTCTCTTTTTGTGCACTTTGCCTATTTTCATTATTTCTCTGACACTAATGCAAAAATTGCAAACAAGAAATCTAAATCTTCTTATAGTTAATTGATTTGTTTATCAACACAAGTCATGTAGACAATAGATTCTAATGAAACAGGCTATTCATCTATTCCAAAGTAGTTATTTAAAGATGGATGATTGTATGTTCCATGGTCCTCTGCTAATACATATGTGAATAAAGGTTTAATCATATTTGATTAAATTTCTGGCAGATTTTTTCAAGGATATAGAATCCCAGGTCTTTTATAAGAAAGCTGGTACTCCTAAGTAGTAATTTTACCTTATATTCTTATATTTGTGAGTTTTTGGTATAGAGTTTTTTTTTTTTTTTAAATACCAATGGACATAGGATAAAGTAGAACAGAAAACATGTAAATTCTAAGACGTGCTCATGGAGATGGAGGATATATTTGCCCACGTGAGAAGGCAGGGTAAATACTGTTGAAAATCCAAAGAAGATGGTCACTTAGTTCAAGAATATGTTGAAATAACATTTTAGAACCTTGATACTCCAAGGAAATACATTGATGTGGGAATTGAAGAGGTCAAAGAGTAGGTCACTTTCTCTTTCCAACTTGTCTAGGAATAGTTTACAATGACTTTGACTATCTTTGGAAGTTTTTTGTACTGAACGAAGTGCAGCCCCTTTATTCCACCCAGGAAGCAGTGAGTGTTCAGCTAAAGAGAAGCCAGGTGCTTCCCCGGGGGAGGCATAACTTCTCCCTGAGTACATGGGTATATTTCCAGGATTTACCAGCACATCTTCAGGTCCATTCCATACACTTAACCATGTAGGTGAGATGGGCAGTTTCTCCTTTGTGGACAGCTCCCTGGGCTTTTATCAGCAACAGCCCCTTATAATTCAAGAAACTAATAAAGAAAGCTCTTCTTAGAATTCACTCAATGAGAAAAAGGAAAAATTTCCTCCAGAGTATTGATGTCCCTGATCTGACTTGGTGAAAATGGAGCTCACTTTTTCTTGTTCCGAGGTGACTCAGTCACATATGTGAAGTTAAAGCAATAGAAACCGTACTGTTCAGACCGTGGGGCTTATGTAAGTGCTTACCCATGAGAGCCACCCCTCGCCCCGTGGCAGGGCAGCAAGGGTGCCTGTATGGACGACTGTGTGGCTGTGCAGGCCTGGAGGAAAGGGTGAAGACTTGTATATGGCCTGTCCGGAAGTCCTGCACTGCCCTTTTAAAACATCAGTGTTCCTGGTGTTTTAAACGTGAAGTAAAGACCTCAGTGATGAACTCCCCTTGGAGAGTCTCAATAATCTCAATAATCAATATGATTTTCAAAACCCTATTCTTTTTACCTTACTTAGCTCCCTGTGACTTGGAATGACACAAGTTAAAAGCCAGCTCTGAAGCACAGGTGCCCTGTAGCAGAGAGAAAGCAGAAGCTGTAATCCCTTTGAATTGCCCCCTGCAGATGGCTCGTCCTGCTCTTGGGCTGCAGACTCAGCTGCAGGGACCATGTGTCTAGATAGGAAAGGAGGCTTCTCTCTGCTCAGGCAGTTCCTACTCTTGGCAATACACAAAAGAGAAAGAAAGGCCACTTGGATCCCTCAGATCACTCCACCAGTCCTTCAGATGACAGTGTCTCTGCAGTGGTCATTTTATAGGTGACGCCAAACAGAGATGTGTGTTTGAGAAATGTTTTGTGTACATATCACTTTTATAAAAATGCAATATCATATCACCATAGACTTTTGCTTCGTGAAATGAATTGCCTCTGAGATTTGGCTTTATCTCTTGACGTTCTTTTAAAATTTATTCCACTGCCCACATTCTCAAACAGTTTGTGCATTTAAAGACCGTGCCTAGGGTGACTATTCACACAGATCGTGTTCCCTAATTTCCTCATTTGTACAACAGCCACCCTTCACCCGCTGTGAAGAAAGTGTCTATGTTGTGTTGCTAGGACAAATACAAGTCCCCTTAAATGGAGGAAATGGTGCTGTGTGCTCAGAGGGAGAGGTGATCACCAAGATTCCTTTGGATTCTCAAAGCCTTGGTTTCCCATTAGAATAACAGGAAATACTTAAGTGGCTTAAAACCATCAATGTCTCTTTAAAACTTCACCAAACCTCCTATTAAATCATAGTTCAGTTACTGGAGGTGACTTAATGATAGCGCTGGTGGTAGGGAATCCAGTAGCACCTGTGCAGAGGACCCCCTCCCCTACTGTTGACCTATTTTTTTTTTTTGGCCAGGGCTGGGTTTGAACCCACCACCTCCAGCATGTGGGGCCAGCGCCCTACTCCTTTGAGCCATGGGTGCCACCCAGTGTGGACCTATTTTCATAGACCAGACACACAGTCCAGTACAGCGGCCTGGTTCCTTACGTTAACCACTTCCATATGTTGACCAGTTTGTGCAAGTCCTTGGGTGGTCAACTTAACAGAGGTTCTACTGTATTTACTTTGCTACAAGAAATTATCTTCATCATTGGTTTATTCTGGTTAAAGACTAAATTTTTATTTCCAAAGATGGAATGCAAGTGTTCTGTTTTTTTCCTTAATGTTAAGTTCTTCATGGTGGGGACAAAGATTCTCTGGCATAAATAAACCAATGTAAACAGTCCACATACTATTCAGTACATATTTCATTGTCTTTGCAAGGCAAGAGAGTTCTCTAAGTAAAAGAACAAAGCATTAAAATTCTCCCCAAAGAAGAGGTGACATATATATATATATTTAAAGCCAAACTATACAATCAATCAGATTTTAATATTAGGAAGAAGTTCTGGGTCTTTGTACCTTATCTATATTTCTTTTTCTTTTTTTTTTTTATTAAATTGTAGCCGTGTACATTAATGCAATCATGTGGTACAATGTGCTGGTTTTATATACAATCTGAATCTCCCCAAGGAATATCCCTTCTGGTGACAGGGTGAGCAGCACTGCCTGTGAGTGTAAAGGACTTGTGGAAGCATTTGTGGGTCCCAGTGCAAAAAGAGAATGCCAAACTCCATTTTCGAAAGGCAGGAAAGATTTGCCAATGAAAGTTTCTAAAATCTAAATCTCTTTCCTTTCTTTCGTGGACTCTCAACTATTCAAAATGTTTTTAGTTGGTATATTATGTCCTTGTATGTAAAGAAAAATTAATAGTTTAAATTATTAGCAGGCATGTTACTGTTCATTGTTATTCAGCGAAGGCAAATTTAGATGCATACATGAGAATGTTTAATAAGCAAATGTAGTTCCTGGATGCATGTGTATTTCATTTTTACTAGAGTAAAAATGAGTGAAACAGCTGCACAGCTATCTCTACATACATTTTACATTCTACTTGTTAATACACCTGCCTCCTACCAAGGTTCTCTACTACCTGCAACTTATGGATGAGTAAGGAAGAACTGAAAGAACAAGGGACAATGTGTTATTCTATCTTTCCACGTCCTTCTGTCTTGTCATTCCAGCATATGTGCCTGGCTAGTACATGCAAAGGAATGGACCTGACAGAATTCCTTGATCATTGATGTTTCTTACAAACGAGTTTTCTCCATTCAAAGCAAGTTGTAATTGGAACAGAAAGTAGGGTATCTTAGTCACAGGTGAAATACATTTCCCTTTATTTATTTTGAGTGTTTCTGAAGTCCCAAGCACCCCGAATGCATTGCAATATTCTGTCCTTGGGGCATTGCACACATTACACTTGAATGGGAAGGCGAGAGCCAAACAGACGTGTGTGGTGCACCTAACTCATTTGCTCATGTCAATGTCCGCTGTTCCATCAGTCTTAAAAACAGAAGTTCAAACATGAAATTATTAGGAATTTTAAGACAGAAACAGCAGAGCCTTAAACCAAGTTCAAGGCCCTTCTGAGCATGGTGCGTTGTGCAGTTGTATCGATCACAGCCCCTTGAAGCTGTCCTTGACAGAGAAGAAGTGGTGACACTAATGTTTGTCCTTTTATCACAGGCTTCCTCGTGGGTAGGGCCATGGGACTGGGACTGTTACAGGGGAAAAAGGGTGAAAAAATAGCTCTTATTAACAGCAGCCAGGCACTGAGAGGGTGTGGTGCCCAAGCCCCCAACCAGACCATCATTAATCACAGCCGTGCAGGTCACGACAGCATATGGGCCGAAATTCAAACTGGTGCTTGATAAGCAGGTCAAGTTTGCACGTAGCATAAATCCTCTAGAGCTAACTAATTTAGGGGTGATATCGTTCTCAAAGGGACCTACTATTGTCACTCTGTGGAGTCTGCTTAGGAAGGCTGAGGCTGGGAAGTCCTGCTTTCCCAGGGGTGCTGCAGGCTGCTGATTCGCATCCTCCCAGGGGTGCTGCAGGCTGCTGATTAGCATCCTCCACCTGCCAGCTCTTCCTTTGCTGTCCTTTAGCTTCCCTCCCTTGGCTTTCAGCTCCCTTCCAGCTGCTCAGACCATCCCCATCCCGACTGACCTGCTTTCCTGCGCAGCCTGGGTAAGCGCGTTCCTGGATGTGTCTCCCTCAGCTGCTGCTGTGCTAGAAGTGAGCTGACTTGCTGTATCCCAACGGTGTAAGAATCAAAAATAGCCCAAAGTTCATCAGGCACACCTGTGTGCAGAGTGTCACTATAAATGCGAAATTACTTCTACTGGTGGAATTCCGGGATTCTAACACAGACTGACAGAGGTGGTCCTTTTAATCAAATAGTCCGTGTCATATTGCTGGGATCCCGCTGCGTGTTGCTTGGTGGCAAACGGCTGTCTGCAGTCCACCTCCTGGAGACCCCTGGCGCAGCCCGTCTCATTTGCTGTGACTGCGTTTGCTTTGGTGCAATGGTCCTGTGTGTAACTCAGTTATTACCACGCGGTAGGGGACTCATCACCTTTTCCTGTTGTCTATTTTCATGCCTTGGAACTCAACAGTTGCAGCTAAAATGTACAAGTTAGATCAACCTTATCAGGCCCCCTAATTTTCCAATTACTGCAGATAAAATTTATAGAGAAAGGTCATAAAGTGAATCTTCACTCTGAAAAGATAAATAGTAAAAGGGAATAGAAAAGAACTTTTTGAATTAGGTAAGAAGGATTTTGCGTGTCAAATCACAAAATATTATTAGTTGAATGGGATATTTAAAAGAGATAAATTCAAAATTTGTAGAAGAAAATGCCAAAGCCTTCACTTTCCCTCCCTCCTTCCCTCCCTCCCTCCCTCTCTTCTTTCTTTGATTTATTCCATTATCTTTCTCGCTCTTCCCCCAACCCGCTTTCTCTCTTCTTCTTCTTTTATTTTTTTATTAAGGAGACCACGTTAAATAAAGCTTCAATAAAAGAGCGCTCAGTTTGTGGGTTAAAGCCTGTAGTTACCCCTTGGAAACAGTAGATGGCAGTAATAAGTCAGAAGGTAAAAAGTAGCTACCTTATATTTGCCCTGAGTATTAACATTATAAAGGCCTGTAGGAATTATGGAAGTAATTGATAAGTATCTTCCAATGAAGTGGATCAGCAAACTGTGAACCAGAAAGAAAACAGACATTGGTTGAACTTTTCTTTGTGTTCTGGATCAATGAGAGTAAGTTCTTAACTTTTATACAGCGCCACAACCACCGTTATAAAGTAGTCTCCGTAATTTCTAGGTTCTGTTTATTTCAAGTGGAGAACAGACATAAAGCCGAGTACAGACTCATAAATCCCTATCAGTTCTTTTCTTACCTTTTGCTTTTGTCTTGCAAGCACGTCATTTGACTTTTGAAAGCTGTGGAGTCATTCGAAGCATCTAAGTTAATTTCCAAATTCAGTTATCTAGTAACTGTTTAACCAAATAAACATTTACCATGTGCTAGGTGCTGTTCCACTGTTCAAACAAGGAACGGGGGATACAGTAATAAGTTAAAAAATAAAAATATTTCCCTTTGCTTAGATTTCAGTATTAATTCCTTTTTTTTTTTTTTGCACTCATATTTCACTGGCTTATATAATATTTCATTAACTTACAGAATCATGACAATAGGTACAACATATAGACATAGATATGAAAGTCTATGGGGGCTCTGAGTGAGCTCAGGACTGAACTGTTTGAAGCAAAAATGTTAGACCATGTTAGTAATGAGAGTTCCTCTTCTTGGGGCCATGAAAATTATTGCAAGAAGAAAGAGCATTTGTTTATTACTCGTATTGAATGATTCAGGGCTGGTTGTATATAGAATGCAATAACGTTCTTGATACAATCCAAATGAGTTCATAGTTATGCTTATTTTCATAATATCAATAAGATATTATGTGCCTTCTTTTTGTGATGATGACACTTTCACCGATGGTGCAAAAGCAGCTAGAGGTAAAACTGTACCTTAATGGGAAGTAAGGAAATGACAACAAAGTATGCTGCTGATTCTTACTTTATGTATTGCTGTATTCTCCCACTTAAGAATATTTTACTAAAACAGTGACAGTGGTTCCTTTTGTAATGCCTGACCCTTAATTAAGTGGCCCTTAATTATATGTGTAATGAAATTGAAAGTATGCCTGAAATACTTCTTCTGCACACCAAAGTACAATGTCTATTCCGGGGGGAAGGCTCATGTGATCAGTCGGGCTGTCGCTTGAATTCACTGCTTTTTTTCAGGGAGCACCATTTAGACCTAAAACTAACAATTGACATAAAAGTTACTCAGACATGGATTTTAAGCTATTTTCTCAAAAACGAACAAAGTGAATCTGTTACTCAAAGGAAAATTGGCATTATTTGTCGCCAAAGAAAAATTTTGAGGTTTCCTGTGAAAATTAGAATTTCGGGAAAATTGCGTCAACCACCTGATACTTCAGACTCTTTTGATAAGATGACTAGGGATGGAACAAATTGATTTTGATGTCGTGTAATGATTTGCTTCTCTGTATCTAAAATTGCCACAATTCAGAGGGCCAATAGTTTTCAAATGATCAATGAAGTAGTTAGAAAACAAGGGTTGAGTAAAAAGATCCACTTGAAAAACAAACCAGTGGTTTTACTATATCCAAGGGAGAAAGGTTTATTTATAGGTTTCATATTCTGCATCGCAACTAACTTTTAAGGAACTAGCACTTGTTGGGCATTAGTGTAGAATCTAAAGAGACTATTCATAATCAGCTGAAAGGCCAAAATAGTTTTCCCTGCTCTAACTATACCCGATTCATGTCTTTGTGAGTCCAGATTTCCCTCATATTTCAACGCAAACGACTCGTTGCCACCTATTGAAAACAGAAAGAAATGTGACACTGTTTTAGGGGAGATAATAATGAGGGCTGCGAAAAATGTCACATAATGCCATTCTTTTTACTCATTGGATTTTTTTTTTGTTTGTTTAAAAATACTTTTTCTAAAATGTTATTCCCATTAATAGGGATTGAGTTTATTACGGCTGCGAAGCAGATTTTCAAATTAATATTTAAATAATCAGTTTGATTTCAGTTTAGTACCTATGTATGTGTACACCAGAGCTCTGTGGGGTCTTCAATAATTTTAATGTAAAGAGCTGCTGAAATCAGAAGTTTGAGAACCACTGAATTATGTTGGAAAGGTGGTCAGTTAATGAAGGCATAGTTTCTATGTAGCAGGGTGTTTTAGGAAAGGGCTGTTGACGCGAACCAACACCTCAAAGCAGAAGTAGTTGAAAAGCTAAAGAGTGAGGCACATAAATTTAGTTTATCGGTAAAAGGTTTACCAGGACTTGGCCAGACAAATGTGTGATCATGGGGGCCAGCAAGACAGGGGGATCGCTGTACTGTTTCCCTCCAGGTCCAGGACTTAATAGGATAGAGGGAGGGTTAATGTGCTTTCAGGGGCTTTATGTGCAGAGCAATTAAAGTTGACACCTTAGGGAAAGCCAAAGATGCTATGTGCCTGATAGCCTGTAATCCTGATAGGATTTATGCTCAGTGTGTGTTTACAATAACACTAAGGTCGTCTTGGCTTACACAAGAAACAGTAAATGACGTAGAAAGCCTGGAAGCGTTCCTAGGTCTGGGGTTAATGAGACGTCAACACTGTAGATTGTCATCCAAGACAGAGTGACTTCAGCCTCAGCACAAGGATGGTGATCGATGGGAAGTATTTGTTATAGACGGTGATGCTCTCAAACTGTTTCTTATACTTGAATCCTATAAAGAGTGTTTTTCTCAAAATATCACAATATGTATTTTGGGGGGGGTCTCACCCCTTCCCAAAGCCTCAGGTCTGTCAATCAGGGGTAGGATGGAGGAATCTATGGATTTTAAAACGCACTCTGGATGATGTTGAGGTTCTCAAAGATTGAGGTCTTATGAGCTATGATTAGTAGCAGATATTCTAACAACAATCTTATAAAAAGAATTCTTATCAATTCACAATAAATATATGTCCATTATGTAGTATTTGGAAATTACAAATTAACCAAAAGAATAAAAATCACACACAAAATCTCTCATCTTTCATCTCATGATACAGAAATAACTCTTCTGTTAACACTGCTTTAGTCTTGGATATGTGTATAAAGTTGCATTTCTTAGTTTTAAAAAATAACAAGGTATGATTTGCTTGTAATCGCTTCATGACATGTAATGAACATCATTCCCTGACACTATCTGTGTGAAGTTTTGTTTCTAAAACTTGGCTATTGCAGAATTAGCCAGGAAGGTTTTAAAAATATTGCTGCTTGCGCCCCATCCCCCAAAACTCTGATTTAATTTTTGAATTATTTTTCCTATTGGAACAATTAGCAGAAATTATGGAATAAAGGTCTTTACTTGGGGGAAGGCCTTAATATTGTTCTGCAGAAAAGCTCTCTCTCTTTTTTTTTTTTTATTTTGTTGTTGCAGTTTGGCCAGGGCTGGATTTGAACTCGCCACCCTGGATATATGGGGCCAGCACCCTACTCACTGAGCCACAGGCACCACCCCAGAAAAGCTCTCTTAATTCACCTCATAAGCAGAATGTGAAAGTGCCATCTTTTCTCAAGCTATGGGTACTATAATCTTCTTTTTATGAATTGTGCCAAATTGAGAGTGAAAAATGTTGAGCATGTGTGTAAATGTTCTGTTTATGTATTAGATCGGGTTGAATTTTTTGTATTTATTATCTACTTCCATTTCTTCTATGAATGACCTCTTTCCTGAAAACTTTTGGAAGTTTGTGTTAAGCAGCAATAGCTTGTCCTTACCAAATCTTCCCTTCCATCACTGCCAAATACAGGATTTGTGGCAATATGAACTATCAGGGTGCCAGTATTCCAACTTTTCTATTTGATTTCATTGAATCGTAACAGTGTTAAACATTGAAATTGTATCTTGATCTAAGCCACTATGCTTAATCTCACCTTCAATTTAAATCTTGTACATGCTTTAGTTTGATTAATTTTAAAAATACTGGCTGTTAGGCGGCGCCTGTGGCTCAAAGGAGTAGGACGCTGGCCCCATATACTGGAGGTGGCGGGTTCAAACCCGGCCCTGGCCAAAAATTGCAAACAAAACAAAACAAAACATACTGGTTGTAGGGTTAACACTTCAAGTAAAAGAATTAGAGAAATCACATGTTTAACCAGGAATCAAATTGTCTATAACTATATTACTGCATTGTTTGTTATCTTCGAAAAATGTCTTGCAAAATTCGGATAGGCCGTTAGTGAAAAGTTGGGTCTGTTCCTCTTGTGGTCTAATCTCACATCACCAACAGTGTGAGGCATGAGAAATTAAAACCTAAGAATTCTATCAAGTGAATTATATGCTGGCAGAAACCATCCCAGGGCCGCCTTTGGAACTTAATACAACTATTATATTCATGGGCACATTCTGCCTTTGAGCTCACGAACGCTGAAAGGGGAATATTTCTGGGAAAAATTCCTAAGACTTATGCCTCCGTGGGCCTTTGCAATAATAAGCCACAATCTGGCCATATGTTTCCTTTCAGTATTTTTGATAACTCTTTCAAGTTGGCTTCAGTTTGTCTGTGTTCAAAAAAAAAAAAACACCCACTCAGTGGCTGGCAGGATGCATTGCAATAACAGGCTAGGAATGGACCTTTCAGTCAAAGCTAATTTTAAGCTGAACCCCATGATGGTAATCTATCCTTCAGTCAGGGTCCTGTTGAGAATAAAATGGGGATCTGTTTTTACATAGAATACCAAGCATCAACCAGGGTGCAAGAATAAACCAGGGTGGGCCTACGTGTAGCAATAAGACAAAGTATGGAGACTTGATACCCAGATCAAGAATGGGGTTCCCAGGGAATTGCATCAATGCTGGAGCTTGACAGGGGATTGAGAGTGAAGCAGGTAAAGACGAGAAAGAGATTCCCCAAGAGAGGTCACAGGGTGGTCCCTGGAGGACTGTTCTAGCTCCCAGGAACATTCCACATACCAATAGTGATGGTGGGACCTTTGATGGCTGCAGTAGCAGAGACCAAAGAGCCCCACACTCTGCATAGCTGATGTGCCCAGCCAGGGAATCCACTGCCATTTGACTTCTCTTCTTCCCTTCTTATGAAAAAAAGTAAAACAAGTAAATAAAATTCCTGCTGGTATTACTGCATTAATTCAATAAAAACATAAAATTGTATCAGAAGGACGAGCAAATTCTTCTACTCTCCACTGGTCAACACAACTTATACTCTGTAACGTTTAAGATATTTCACATTAATTATAATCATGTCTGGGAAGACTGTGGGGAAAATGATGAAAATGACTCGTTTCCCATTATGACATCAAAACTAAAAGACTTTGGAATTTAGTATATTTATTTTAGAAATGCCTCCTTATTTACTTGATAATTTATGATTTGTGAATATTGCCGAAATGAATGTGTATATGTTTATGTTTTCTGTCCTTTTTTAGATTCTTTGGGCAATCATGTGGGGTCCATTAAGTTACATAGTATCTATTTTTAAATGTTCTTGTATTAACTTATTTTCTGTAATACAAATTGACTTTCTGTTTTAAAAACTTTGAAAGAAGTACTATGGTGAGTCAATTTTCATATAATTTTGGAAATTCCAACTCTTAAAAACCCAGAATAGGAAAGGCAAGAGTTCTTTTGCTTGAGAGGATGACTAAAGAATGAGGAAGATAAGGTGAAAACAAAAAGCAGAATAAAAATAATGCATTCCAATTGTATTTTCTGACTGTCCTGTAGGTTTAGACAGAGCATATATGAATAAAATGGTCAGAAGAATGCTTGGGGACTGAAGTGGAAACACGATTGTAAGAGGGACTTTACCCAACAAATGCAATCAGTGTAACATGGTTTCTTGTACCCTCAATGAATCCCCAACAATTAAAAAAAAAAAAAAAGCTTTTACAAAAAATAGGTAACTTTGGTGAGGCCAGCCTTTGATTTTTGATATAGATCTTGAAAGATGTCTGAATGGTGGCATATTTTGTATTGACAAGGAGGAAGGAAGACTTAGGAGAAGCTGGAGTAGTGGAAAAGCATTGGCTATGGGGAATACATCGGTCTTCTTGTTCATCAGAAGAATGGAGAAAGTAACATTTCAATTGTGTTTTAAAGAAAACCTTGTCATTTTTTCTCCTTTCCTTCCTCCTTTTCTAAACATTTCACTAGAAAAGAAAATAGCTGTTCTATGGTGGCCACGTAATGATGATTTTTAAGCATTGTTGTTCTGTGAGCTGCCCATGATTGATGATGAGTTAGATTATGCACAAAGCACAAAGCAAACTGTTTACTGAGCTTTTTTCTTTCAACCTGCTATGTGTATTTTTTTGGCATGTTTGCATAATTTATCAAGAGGCTTCAGAATCTCCACGTCACCTGCTCCTCAGATCAGAAGGTGATTGTGGCTTTCGGTGGATGTTAATGAGCCACAGCACTGCCTGGTCAGAAAGAGCAAGTGTCCTCGCCTGTTACCTCCTGAGACCCTGTCTGTCCCTCAGTGCAGGGCCCACAGGAACTGCCTTTGGGGGACCGGAGTGGCCAGCAGACTTCAGGTGAGATGAAAAGTTCATCTTGTGTTTGGAAGCTTCTCTTTCTCATAAAATACCCAACTGTTTCATCACGTGAGCACTTGTACGGTTAACTTCATCTTTCTCCTTGAAATTTTATACTATAACAAGATCATGTGTGATTATATGCAGGAGTTATATATTCATGGACAAAATTTTCAAACTGCAAATAACAAAAGTTTATATATGCATGGCTTATTTGTTTCCCTTCAAACACGAAAGCTGGTTTAATTCACAAATGTGAAGGTTGTTCCTGGAGTACACTTTCTATGCACTCTCTGAAGTCGAGCTGGCCTTTTGCTGATGAGTGTGGCTGCCTCCTGAGCAGCGTGTATCCTGATTTTCTTAGTATTGCTAAGAAATTAGCATTATACCATTACTGCTAAAGGAAAGGCCCCATAGAAATTCTAATGTATGTGTCTAGGAGCTAACATTTCAGTCGAGTTAAGTCAAGGAGAATCTGGGAATTATACCCCAGGAATCTAGGACAGACTTCGATGGAGAGAAATGTGAGTACTCCATGAAGTACTAGTGATGGGAGGTGGGCCAAAGAAAAATTTTTGTACTTTGCAATGTTTTCCTAATTTGGTCCTGTTCCAACATGATATAATTATATAAGCTGCAGTTGCCAGAAATTAAATATGAACAAAAAAGGAAAAGACAAGGTATTTTGTAGGAAAGACTAAAGGCATCTGGTATGAAGGGAAAAAAAGTCAATAAAATACTCAATTGAGGTGAAAAATAATTCTAGGATGTTTTCAGCAATTGTTGGCAAAGTACTTGTTCCATCGGGTCTGTGTGTGCCCAATTGCGACTTTTGTTGAATCAAGCTTCTATTTTGATTTGACTTTTACTCAATCACATGTCATAAATTAGAGCTTCACCTCTTCAGTTACAGTTTACTAGTTCCTTCATATTTAGAAAAATCAGAATCTTCCACAAGCATTTATCAAAGGACATGCCTTTGAGTATTTGACATTCTATCCATCGAGACTTTGATTTTCAGACTTTAAGCTTAAGGCTATGCTGTGCCTGCTCCAAACATGGGGAGATATTATCATGTACAACTTTGAAAAATATTGCACTTGAGTTTTGGTGATTTTATTTCCAGAGATGACTTGGCAGGAGAAGTTTTAAGGTTTTACCCCTTTTAATAATTTGATCGTGGAAGTTTAGGACTCAACAGCGCTCTAACTTAAAAAGCTAAAACAAAAGAACCTTTACCCTGAGGGGACAAGTAGATTGCTGAAGTTTATTTCCTTGAAAGAAAAGATGTCAGAGATAGGTCTAATAAGCTTTCTAATGTCAAATACTTTTCAGCTGTGTGTTTTCAAGGATCTCAGCTTATCATCACTTGCCTTTAATAAAACTGGTTATCTTGCTCAGAATTCTTCTTTCATTCTTGGGGAAAAAGAATCATCATGAAATGAGATAAGACGAGGACCAACTCCTTTCTCCACCAACTTAGATTCCCAAGAAAGTTTCCTTCTACAGTCCAGAAGTGCCCCGTATTAGACTACGATAATAATGACACAGAGGGTAGATACAGGGGGAAACTTCTAAGACGCACAGGGCATTAGACTATTTCCTTTATAAAGTGTTACACCCACCTCTTTAACTGGTAATTGTTTTGACACAGTGATAAACAGCATGATGAAAGCCTCTGGGTTTTGACACCATCAACATATTTCTTCAAGACATTAGTAAACCTTTGATATTCTTTTGGTCAAGGCGCTGCTCTAGTGCAAGAAGCCCAGGTTAACCACCAACATGTTCATTTCTTCCTTCCAAAGATGTGATGGTTGCAGGAAAATGGCACATGAAAACCGACAGACACTTACACCAAAAATATAGAGGAAGAAACCTTTAGCCGGCGAGAGCACAGGTGTCTAAAGGCGTAAAATGCTGAGTTCTGGGGAACAGTTCTTCCGAACTCTTTTCTACCTTTTTTTCTCCAGTTCAATACCAGCTACACAGTTATGGATACAGATGTTAGAAACCAGGATGTTGTTATTAGCTGTAGAGTCTATTTTTTTTTTCCTTTTCAAGGTTATTTTAGCTCAGTGTAAAATTTGTTCTTATCTTTGGAGGAGGCTTTCTTCTGCAGCTGTCTGCTGCTTTCAGGATCATTAAGAAGTGTAAGATTTGTATCTCCTTCCTCATGATCATATCAGCACTTTGCATAAATTCTTTGAAAGCTTTCTTCTACTCACAGCATAAATGCCAGACTCTCTGTAGCCTTGCAATACTACACATCAGCCATTATCATCATGTTCTTTTTCACTTAGCTATTTTGGTTCCACTTATCTGCAGTAGCTTCGTGTCCTGCATATAACATCTTTTTCCTCCTATTTGCACCATCAACTCTTACTCATTCTTCAAAGCTCAGTTCTTCTTGATCTTGTTGCATGAAGACTCCCCTGAAAAGTATCCCTCCCTGTCTCTGCTCCACCACTTCCTCAACCAGAGCTCACTATTCTTCTTGTTTCTTTCAGTTATACCTTTCCATCTTAATTATTGTGTGTGTAGTAATGTAGGTTGATTATATATTTATTTATCTTTCTCCTTTAAAAGACTCAGACTTCTTGGAAACAAGGACCATGTCATTTTCATGATTGTAACTGCAGGAGCCCAACACGGTCTCCGCCTATGTTAGTTCTTCAGTAAATTATTATTGGATGACTCTTTGAATGAAACGCATTCATAGTATATAATGGAATTTAACAGAGCTGTAATGTGAAATCATTTGAGGTAAAACAAGCTGTATGCAAGGAAGCCAAAATATCTTTAATTTTCTGTGCTAAAGTGATTTGGAAAAAGATAAAAGGGAATAAATGAGACATTTTGCTTTTTGAAATGTGGCTCAATTTTAAAATGTTTTTCTCCTATATAGTGCCAGGAGCTATGTAATTTCTAATTTGAACCTTGCTCTTTTTCCTTTGAACGAAGTTATTGAAGCATAATTTCACGTATTTAAAATGTACTGATTGAGATGGTTTGAAATTAGTACGCTTTTATGAAATAATCATCACTGTAAGATAGTGAACTTTTCAATCATTCGCAAAGATGCCTTATGCCCCTTAAGAACTACTTTGCTGTCTTTCTTTCTATGCTATGAATATGAGGCAATTGCTGATCTATTTCCTAGCACAATAGATTAGTTTATCTTTTCCATAATTTTATAGAATAGGAATCCTACAATATGTCCTCCTTATTGTCTGGCTTCTTTCACTTAGGATAATTATGTTGAGATTAATTCACATTGTTTATCAATAGGTAATTCTTTCTTTTTTTTTTTTTGCAGTTTTTGGCCGGGCCTGGGTTTTGAACCCACCACCTCTGGCATATGGGGCCGGCACCCTGCTCCTTTGAGCCACAGGTGCTGCCCATTCTTTTTTTTTTTTTTTTTTAATTAATGAGTGGTATTCCATTGTGGGAATCTATTCACCTGTTGTTTTTAGCTTTGAGTTATGATAAATAAGGCCACTATGGAAATTGGTTTGAAACTATTTTAATGCACACATACATTTGTATTTTCTTGAGTAAATATCTAGGAGTATAATAGTTAGATGTTATGACTGGTATATATAATACTTAACATTTTTAAGAATTTTGGCTGGGCATAGTAGGTCACACCTGTAATCCTAGCACTTTGGGAAGCCAAGGCGGGAAGATCACTTGAGGCCAGATGTTAGAGACCAGCCTGAGCATGAGCATGATTCCTCTGCAGAAAAAAATAGAAAAAATAGCTGAATGTAGTGGTACATATCTATAGTTCCAGCTTCTTGGAAGGCTGAGGCAGGAGGACCCCTTGAATTCAAAAGTTTGAGGTTGCTTGAACTATGATGATGCCACTATATGCTAGCCAAGGTGACGAAGCAAGACCCTGTCTCAAAAAAAGAAAAAGAAAAAGAAAGAAAGTAATTTTACAGATTATACCCGAGGAGGATTTGTTTTACATCTCCACCACTAGTGTGTGAGGTCTAGTTCCTTCACGTATTAGACACTGGTTGACACAGTAACTCTCTTTGACTTTAGATATTCTAGTATGTGAACAGCAATATCTGCTTGTGGTTTTAAATTTTATTTTTTAACATATAATGTTTTGAGTATCTTTCCTTCCTTCTGCTTATTTGCCATCCATAAACCTTCCTTGGTGAATAATCTGTTTAAATTTTTCATTGGATTATTGCTTTTCTTATTGAAAAACAATAACAGTCCTTTAAATATTCTGATATAAATTCTTGATGTGATATAATGATTTACAAACATTTTTTCCACTCTGTAGTTTGTCTTTGCCTTTTTCCTTTGTTTTAATCAATATCCTTCAAGGAGTTGAAGTATTAACTTTTGCTGATGTTCATTTTATCCGTTTGTTCTTTTTTTGATTGTACCTTTGCTACTGTACTTAAGGAATCGTTCCCTAATCCAAGGTGACAAAGTTTCATCCTATGATTTACTTAGAATTTTCATAGTTTTAGGATTTATATTTAGGCCTAAAAGCTACAATAAAGTTTACATATGGTGGGAGAGAAGATCAAAGCTTATTTTCTTGAATATGACTATGCAATTGTCCCACATTATTTATTAAAAATATTATATTCCGGCTCGACACCTGTAGTACAGTGGTTATGGAGCCATCCACATACACCAAGGGTGGCAGGTTCGAACCCGGCTCAGGCCAGCTAAACAACAATGACAACTGCAACAGAAAATAGCCGGGCATTGTGGCAGGTGCCTGTAGTCCCAGCTGCTTCGGAGGCTGAGGCAGGAGAATCTCTTGAGCCCAGGAGTTGGAGGTACTGTGAGCTGTACCAGGATACTCTACGGAGTGCAGCACAGTAAAACTTTGTCTCAAAAAAAAAAAAATTATATTCCCTCCTTGGAAATGCCTTTGCTTTTCATTTTGCTTTGCCAGATATTTTCATGTATGTGTGGGTTTATTTATAATCACTCCAGTCTGTTTCATCAACGTTTCTATTTTTCTTTCCAACACAACAGTGTCTTTACCATTATAACTTTGTAATATGTGTTGAAATGAAATAGTGTTAGTTCTCTAATTTACTATGTTTCTTGGCTAGTTTAGGCCTTTTGCATTTAAGTGGGAATTTAAAATGATTCTGTCAGTTTCTATAGGAAGGTCTGATGGGATACAGGTTTACATTGCATTGACCCTATAGACTCCTTTGGGAAGGATTTATATCTTACCAGTATCAAGGTTTCCTAACCAATTAACACAGGCTATGTCTTGATTTGTTCTTGTCCTCTTTCATTTCTCTGGGCAATGTTTTACAGTTTCTAGTATCTCATATTTTTTCTTGATATTTACTCTAAACTTTTTTTTCCCCCATGTTATCATTTATGTTTAATTTTTTTTAACATTTATTTTTCTTTTTTTTTTTCAGGTTTGTGGAGATTTTTATTTATTTATTTTATTATTAAATCATAGCTGTGTACATTAGTGTAATCAAGGGGTATAATGTGCTAGTTTCATATACAATCTGAACTATTTTCATCAAACTGTTTAACATAGCCTTCATGGCATTTTCTTAGTTATTATATGAAGACATTTGTATTCTGCATTTAGTAAGTTTCACCTGTACCATTCTAAGATGCACCGTAGGTGTGGCCCCACCAATTACCCTCCCTCCATGCAACCTCACCGCTCCCTTACCCTGCCTTGCCCTTTTCCCCATATTCTTGTGCTATATTTGGGTTATACTCTTCATATGAAATCTATTAATTAGCTTCATAGGGGGGCTGAGTACATTGGATACTTTTTCTTCCATTCTTGAGATACTTTGCTAAGAAGAATATGTACCAGCTTATCCATGTAAACATGAAAGAGGTAAAGTCTCCATCTTTCTTTAAGGCTGCATAATATTCCATAGTATACATGTACCATAATTTATTAATCCATTCATGAGTTGATGGGCACTTGGGCTTCTTCCATGACTTAGCAATTATGAATTGGGCTGCAATGAACATTCTGGTACAGACGTCTTTGTTATAATGTGATTTTTGGTCTTCTGGGTATATGCCTAGTAAAGGAATTATAGGATCGAATGGCAGGTCAATTTTTAGATCTCTAAGTATTCTCCAAACATCCTTCCAAAAGGAATGTATTAGTGTGCATTCCCACCAGCATTGTAGAAGTGTTCCCTTTTCTCCACATCCACGCCAACATCTTTGGTATTGGGATTTTGTTATGTGGGCTAATCTTACTGGAGTTAGGTGATATTTCAAAGTAGTTTTGATTTGCATTTCTCTGATGATTAAGGATGTTGAGCATTTTTTCATGTGTCTGTAGGCTGTGCGCCGGTCTTCTTTAGAGAAGTTTCTCTTCAAGTCCTTTGCCCATCCTGAGATGGGGATCACTTGTTCTTTTCTTGCTAATACGTTTGAGTTCTCTGTGGATTCTGGTTATTAAACCTTTGTTGGAGGCATAACCTGCAAATATTTTCTCCCATTTTGAGGGATGTCTGCTTGCTATACTTACTGTGTCCTTAGCAGTGCAGAAGCTTTTTAGTTTGATAAGGTCCAAGTAGTGTATCTTTGATTCTGTTTCAATTTCTTGGGGAGTCCTCCTCATAAAAAATTCACCCAGGCTGACTCCTTCAAGAGTTTTCCCTGCACTTTCTTCTAAACTTTTTATAGTTTCATGTCTTAAGTTTAAATCTTTAATCCAGTGAGAGTCTATCGTAGTTAATGGTGAGAGGTGAGGGTCCAAATTCAGTCTTCTG
>CAUYRH010100582.1:0-24026 GCA_963574655.1 Perodicticus potto
CCTGAGCTGGCGGGTTCGAATCCAGCCCGAACCCGCCAAACAACAACGTCGGCTGCAACCAAAAAATGGCCCGGTGTTGTGCCGGGCGCCTGTAGTCCCAGCTACTTGGGAGGCAGAGACAGGAGACTCGCTTGAGCCCAGAAATTGGAGGTTGCTGTGAGCTGTGATGCCACGGCACTCTATCCAGGGTGACAGCTTGAGGCTCTGTCTCAAAAAAAAACAAAATCTCCAGTTTTACCAAAAAAAAAATTTCCCACTATGTAACCCACAAATTTCCCACCCAAAGCTTCTGATCTAATCAAACTGCTGTCTTCACAATGTGTTTCACACCAAAGGATTTATTTTACAGTTTGTATCCTTACTTGCTGAGAAAGCTATTGCTCCTTGCTTCTGCAAAATAAAATTTACTCTGGTTAAATAAGAAAAAGGACAACAGTTTGTAACTCACTTGGTTTAAGATTAAGATATTAAGAAAAAAAAAACAGAAGCAACATAATAGGATCAGTTATTTAGTGATGTCTCAGTCAATTATATTACACCTGCTCCGTAGTCTCAACCTCGGCTACTGACTTGGTTCATTCTCCCCCCACCCTGCACTTAGGGTCTAGGCAAAACCCTCAATTTTTGGCCCAGTCACACAGAGCCAGAGCAGGACAGCTCTCCAAACCCATGAGCTCTGCATCCACGGAGTCTGCCAACCACTCATTGGAAATATCCAGTTTAAAAAAAAAAAAAAAAAGGATGGTTCTGTCTGTATTGGACATGTATAAACGTTTCTTGTCATTACTCCCTAAACAATTAAATATAACAACTATTTACATAGTATTGCATTGTGTTCGGAATTACAAGGAATCTGGAGATGATTTAAAACGGCGGTCCTCACCCCCAGGCAGCAGACTGGTGCCGGGGTGGCCTGTTAGGGACCCGCTGTACCGCGGAGGCGAGCGGTGGGCGCAGCCGCGCGGGGTCACTCGCCACCTGCGTTCCGCCTCCCAGCAGATGGGCGGGGGCATCAGATTTTCACCGCAGTGAATGAGACCCCTCTACTGTAAACCGCGCATGCGAGGTATCTAGGGGGTGCTGCTTCCGAGAATCTAAAGTCTGATGATCCGAGAGGGAGCTCAGGCAGTGATGCCAGAGCTGGGGAGCAGCAACAAATTATGATCCGTAGCTGAGAGGTTTGACTACATAGAGCCCTTAATAAATCAATAGCGTGCAGACTCACATTGAAACCACACACCCCCATCCCATCCATGGAAAAACTGTTCTATGAAACTGGTACCCAGAAGTTTGGGGATCACTACTTTAAAGTATACGGAAGGATACGCTTAAGTTATATGCAAAAACTAAACCATTTTATATAAGAGACTTTACATCCGTGAATTCTGATATCCACAGTGGGGGGCGGGGAATCCTAGAATCAATCCTCCGAGGATATCGAGGGACAACGGTATGACTAAAGCACAAACCTGGTCAGCTAATGGGCCATATTAGTAATTGAAAAATAAATACTAGTTATGCCCATAACTCAACAGCAAAAAAGAAGAAAAGAAAAAAGAAATAACCCGTTGTGGCGGGTGCCTGCAATCCAAGCTACTTGGGTGGCTGAGGCAAGAGACTCACTTGAGCCCAGGAGTTTGAGGTTGCCGTTAGCTGTGACGCCACCGCACTCTACCCAGGGCCACATAGTGAGACTCTGTATCAATAGGAAAAAGAAAAAACTGCAGGGCGTGGCAAAGTTTGCCATCCATCCATACATACATAGGGAAAGTGGGAAACCATAACGAAATGTACGTTTATTTACAAAACATTCATTACACAATTTTACACAATATTTACAAAAATATTTCTCTACATATTGATATAGAAATATTCAAATACGAAAAATACTAAATATAATATAAGTTTGTTAATTTTCCTGTGTATGTCAACCTTTGGGATGCCCTATAGTTCACACCACTAGGATGACTAGAATCAAAAAACGTAGATGAAAATGTGGAGAGACTGGAAAGCTCATACTCTGCTGGTGGGAATGGAAAAGGTGTAGTCTCCATGGAAAACAATTGCTTCCTCAAAAAGCTATAGAATTATGAATTACCACATGATCCAGCAACTCCATTATACCCCCCAAAATCGAAAAGCGGAGACCCAAACAAATATTTGTACACCATTATTCACAGCCGTATTATTCATAGTAGCCAAAAGGTGGAAACAAGGCAAATGTCTACTAACAGATGGATGGCAGGACAAAAAGTGGCATATACATACAATAGAACACCATTCATCTTAGAAAGGAATCAAATTTTAACACATGGTATGGCAGGGTGAAGACATTGTTCTAACTTAAATCAACCAAACACAAAAGCATGAATTTGGGATGATTCTGTTTATTATAGGAATCTAGAATAGCAAAAGTAAGAGACAGAAAGCAGAATAGAGGTTACCAAAGACTGAGGAATAGAGCTATGGGGAGTCATTGGTTAATGAATGGATAGAAAGGTCTTTTGAAGGATGATGAAAAATTTCTAGAAATGGATAGTGGAGATGGTTGCACCATTATAAACAGACTTAATGTCACCAAATTAAACACTTAAGATGATGAGAATGATAATTTTTAGTCATAAATATTCTACATAAATAAAAAGTTCAAAAAATTTGGAAATTTAAAAAATACAAAAAAACTGCTGATTATGAATATTACTTTTGTTTTTTTTAGGCTCAGGCTAGAGTACTGTAGCATTAGCCCAGCTCACAGCAACCTCAAACTCTTGGGGTCCAGCAATCCTCCTGTCTTAGCTTCTCAAATAGCTGGGACTACAGGTGCCCATCACAACACTGGGCTAATTTTTCTATTTTTGGTAGAGACAGGATCTCATTCTTGCTCAGGCTGGTCTTGAACTCTGATCCTCCTGCCTTAACCTCCCAGACTGCTAGGATTACAGGCACAAATTCTTCTTGAGTCTTGCACTCCAAACATGCCAAATGGCTTACAACGTTCCCAACCTGCCTCATTTCTAGATCCTTTGGCTTTTTACTTCTGTAAGTTCCTGCCTCTGACATGCTACTCTCAGCTTCCACCATTCAGCAGGGAAATATCTTCTCCTGCCCCTCAGTAACCCTACCCTAGATTGAGAGTTTCCACCAACACCCATTTCCTCCCTCACCCCTACCAGGGAAACGACTGCTCTTTCTCTTCCTCCCCACTTTCTCCCGCGCAGATCATTATCATGGCCAATATAACATTTAATGTATTCAGTTATTTATAGGTCTGACTTCTTGTGTTATACTAAAGGAGTGTGGGCAAAGTCTTTGTCTTCTTTTACGTGGTGTAGTTTTAAGACCTCTGGCTCTAGTGTGACCTTGGTCAAAATGTTTAAAATTTTAAGTCTCAGTTTTATCTTTCAATGGGAACGAGAATAGCCTCTCTGTCGTAGTTATGAAGAATAAGTGAAATAATGCACATGAAGTGCTTTAGCAGAGGGTCTGATACACAATGAACAGCAGAACATTTAAGGAAAGGAAGTGCATAGCAATTGCAAGGTGGCTCGGCGCCTGTGGCTCAATGGGCTAAGGCGCCAGCCATGTACACCTGAGCTGGCGGGTTCGAATCCAGCCCAGGCCCTCCAAGCAAATGCAAGGTAACACAGGATTGCATAATCTAGGAGTTGCGTCATCTCAGAATTGCATAGTGACTAACAATTGTTCAGTGTTTATTAAGGCTTGAACATTTAAGGTGGAGAGACTTTGCAAGAAGAAGAAATAATCTAATCCCATACGTTTATTTAGAAAGACACACGGAGAATGCCTGGAAAACAGCAACCTGGACAACTTAGGAAGCTTCTCTTGGCCTGTGGACCACCGTTCATTCCAAAGGCTTCTAGAGACTTCTGAAGTTTCAGGTTTCTGCCATAAACTCTTCCACTTCCTCTAGAATCAGCCTGATCCTGCTAACTGGGGTCCTTATAACGCACATAGCATGGTCCTCTCAGAAAACAAAAACAAAAGCAAAAAGTCAGTGACACAGATAAGAAAGGCTGATTGTAGTAGGCTTCAATTCCAAACCAGGGCAGCATCGTCCTCTTTTAAAGAATATAGGGTGTCTCTCCTGGAGACTTTGGAGAAACTCTGGAGTAAGATTTCCATACTGGTACATTTCTGTTAACATTTTGGCAAGTACTTTGGCTCCTGGGGGGCTACATGAGTAAGTAACTCTTTCTCAGCCTAGTTTTGGGTGTGAATTCTTATTTTATGTGAACAGATGCTGATTATTTCAAAGTATGCAGCTGGCTTGTCCTGTAGAATAAACATGTGACACAGATTATTTCTTAGAACTAAACTCACTGCAGTGAACACTGCCAGTGTCCCCTGGTGACAGTGTCAGATTTCCACACTGTCCCATTAAAACTGACTCCACACTCAGCCCCAAGGGTGGAGCCTGTGACCCAGGTCCAAGTCACCAGCAGGTCCCATTTCCCTGTCCACTGACATTCATGGATCATATGTGCCCCAGTCAAGAAGAATTGCACAGTGGAAACGTGCTGGGGCCATACGTGACCTAGTCAGAACCAATTGAGACACAATGACATTTTTTATTGTATCTTTTGAAAAAGAAACTCTGATCTAAAACATAAGATGTCCGAGTGGGTTCACAGAGACTCTTTTGGTATCTATAAAACTCAAGGCTAAAGTCAACATAATGGAAGGCAGAACAAAGAAATACAGATAAAAATGCCCAGGTGCTCGGGATCCGCTGAGCCCTGCATGGAGCCAGGCCTAAAGCTAGCCCTCCTCTTTTCAGCTTGTCTGAGTCAATAAATTCCTTTTTAGACTGAGCCAGCTTGGGTTGGGTTTTTCTGTAACTGCAACTAAATAATCCCAACTGGCGTGTATCAAAGCCACCCTTCCCAAACGGGAGCTCCATACTCTGATTCCATAAAAAAGATAACTGGTTTCTCTAGAGAACTCCCACGAGAATGAATCAGGGTGTATTTAAGAGGCTTAGTGTCTGGGTAAGGAAATCTCTCCTTTGGGGACGCCTGTGGTTCTCATTTCTGTGTGGGCCAGGAAACTCCTATAAATTTCACCTGTTGACACATTTTCTTTGTACGCATTTGTGCTACTTTGGGGGGAAGAACCGGAAACAGAGGTGGAGAAGAGAAGGCATGAGGCAAAATATGAATGATGGTGCAGGAAGCAATAGAGTTGATGGCCTTTTAGCAAAGAGCTGGCATGTGGGCACATGTGGTATGAATTCATGGCAGAGGAACTAATCAGGCAATGTTATCTGATCTGGGACAGCAAGAGAAAGAGTCACTTTCCTTTAGCCCTGGTTTGATATGTCTGAGAGCTCTTACCAAGGTGTCAAGCTGGTATCAGAGGCATCCATCTGGAAACGCTGACTTCACATCGTGCTAAAGTGGGGAGCTGTGTTGTGGTTTGTTTTCCAGTCAGCAACTGCATTTTATTTTCAGAACAAAGCTGGATTTTTCATTCTGCAAAATCCAAGGCAGGTTCTGGATTGCAAACAAAAGCCAAACATGCCAGTGTTTGAAGATAAACAAGCAAAGAGTTGCAGAGTTCTTCAGAGTAATAGAGACTGGTCATCACGCCTGGGGCTGTGGAGTCTGTAGGAACAGAAGGAGATTCTGTGAGTTTATTTCTTCCATGATAAGAAAAGGCCCAAAGCAATATTCTGAATAGTCTGGGCCTGGAGCTGCTCCCATGAAAGGCAGCAGAGCTTACAGGAACCAGGTTCAAACCTTGGTAGCAGGCCTGGTTTCAAAGTTTTCTTCTATCCCTAAGTAGCTCTGTGTCCTCAGGCAAGTTAGTTAACCTCTCTGAATCGGTTTCCTTAACTATACTTTTAAAGAAGTTACTTGAATTACATTAAGTCCAGTACAGTCCTTGGCTCATAATAAGAACTCAAATAGGATGGCGCCTGTGGCTCAGTGGGTAGGGTGCCACCCCCATATACCGAGGGTGGCAGGTTCAAACCCAGCCCTGGCCAAACTGGAACAACAATCAAAAAAAAAAAAAAAAAATAGCCAGGCATTTAGGTGGGTGCTTGTCATCCCAGCTACTTGGGAGGCTGAGGCAAGAGGATCACTTAAGCACAGGAGTTGGAGGTTGCTGTGAGCTGTGACACCACTGTACTCTACTGAGGGCGATAAAGTGAGACTCTGTCTCTAAAAAAATAAATAAATAGGGGTGGGGCCTGTGGCTCAAAGGAGTAGGGCGCCAGCCCCATATGCCGGAGGTAGTGGGTTCAAACCCAGACCCAGCCAAAAAAAAAATACTCCAAAAAATAAATAAATAAATAAATAAATAAGAACTCAAATCAAGGGCAACAGCCTAGGGAGACTAAAAACCTAGGCTATGTCTAGCCACCTAGACATAGACTACCTGGTTCTCATATGGCAGATGAGGAGGTCAAGTTCAATTTATCTTAATGAAATTTGCCACAGAGTAGCAAGAGAAAAATACTATTTTGAAACTAAATATCTGCATTTTTCTAGGTTCCTCTAAGCTCAACACTTCTTGTCCCTAAAATGTTAAAAGATCAGCTCTATAACTTTACATTGGCTAGATCTGAGCTTATATCCAAAGATTTTCATTGGACTATCATTTTCCAAGAGCAAGGATTGAGATGTATTCCTCTTGTAGGCTTATTACACAGCATAGGACTTTATTGGGTGCTCAAAATTTTTCTATTTTCTTTAAAAAGAGAATTCGTCCTCAGGCCACCTAAACTTCTGTTGGAAAGGAAGGGAGTGAGAAGGAATGTCTTTCTGTGTGTTATTAGTTAGGATAAGGAGTAAGCTACTTAAGGGCAGACAAAGAGATTTCAAAATCCAGTAACATAAAAAAAAGATAGAAGTTTGCCCCCCTATCATGCTACAGTCCAAAGGTGAGTGATGCCAGTGCACAAGGTGACTCTGGAATGCCCAGGACATTGTCCTAACCATCATGATCAAGGTTGGATCATCAGCCAGAGGATATCAAAGAAAGCGTGGAGAAATGCACACAGTAGTTTAAGAACTGAGTCCCAAAGCACTGTAGCACACTGTACATCTGCATTCCTGCTCACAGTCCATGGGCATGTATGTCAGCAGCAAGGGAGGCTGCAGAGTGAAAGCACATTCACTATTAATGGGGTTAAAGACAATTTATATATATATGTGAAAAAGATCTTAAATCTAGACTACATAAAGAACTCTGAACCCTCAGTAATAAGAAAACCAAACACTCAAAAACAATGGGCAAAAGATTTGAAATTACACCAAGACAGATAACAAACAAGCATGTGAAGAGGTACTCAACATCCGTGATCTAGTTATTAGGTAAATGCAAGACCCCACTACACATCTGTTAGAATGGCTAAAGTCACAGAGATTGACCATATCAACTGTTGATAAAGATAGGGAGAAACTAGAACTTTCACATGTTGCTAATGTGTGAATCAGAAATGGATGAACCAAATAGAAAATGTTTTATCTGTTTCTCAAAAATTAAAAGTGTTGACTATTGTATGACCCATGCTTTATACCCCCAGATATTTATTTAACAAAAAAGAAAACATATATCCACACAAAGGCTTATACAAGAATGTTTGTTGCAACTTAGTTTGTAATTTTTTTTTTTTTTGAGACAGAGCCTCAAGCTGTCACCCTGGATAGAGTGCGGTGGCATCACAGCTCACAGCAACCTCCAATTCCTGGGCTCAAGCGAGTGTCTTGCCTCCGTCTCCCAAGTAGCTGGGACTACAGGCACCCGCTGCAATGCCCAGCCATTTTTTGGTTGCAGCCACCATTGTCGTTTGGTGGGCCCGGGCTGCCAGCTCAGGTGTACGTGGCTGGCGCCTTAGCCTGTTGAGCCACAGGCGCCGAGCCTAATTTGTGATTTTCAAAATCCAGAAGCAGCCATATGTCCATCAAAAGGTAAATAGATAAACAAACTCTATATGAATCCACATGATAAAATACTATTCATCCATGAGAACATATGAATTCTTGAAACACACAACGGGCACGTATGAATCCCAAAATAATTTCACTGAGAAGCCAGTACCCCCACCAAAAAAGAGTGTATACCGTATAATTCCAATTATATCAGATGCTAGAAAACGCAAACTAATATATTGTAGCAGAAACCCAACCAAAGGTTGGCCAGGAAAGAGGAGATGGGAGGGAGGGGCAGAGACAAGGTGATCAGAAGGTGAACCAGATGACTTTTGGAGTAAAATATGTATGTGTATGCCAAATACTTATATCAAAATTAGAAAATTTTGGCCAGCACCTGTGACTCATCGAGTAGGGCGCTGGCCCCATATACCAAAGGTGGCGGGTTCAAATCCAGCCTTGGTCAAACTGCAAAACAGAAAAAAGCCAGGCGTTGTGGCGGGTGCCTGTAGTCCCAGCTACTCGGGGGGCTGAGGCAGGAGAATCGCCTAAGCCCAGGAGCTGGAGGTTGCTGTAAGCTGTGACGCCACGGCACTCTACCAAGGACGATAGAGTGAGACTCTTGTCTCTACAAAAAAAAAAAAAGTTAAAAAAATTAGAAAATTTTATACTTTAAAATGTACAGTTTGTGTGTGTCAATTCTACCGCAATTTTAAGAGCACGTGCCTTCTATTTTTATGAATATAGGGAGATAGAATTTGATAGTCAGCCAAAAGTGTCCTCCCCATGTGGTTTCTTTCTGATACTTTGCTACCAAGTTCTGAGATTCTGGAAGGAAAATGCCCATTGAAAAATAAGGTGTAGAGAATAATCTTATAGCTCTAGCCCCAGCTGCTGGCTCATCTTACTTCTCAAATGCCGGCTGAGCTTCTTTCTCTAGTTTTGATTTCTTGTAGCAAACACACCCCATCCTGGACAATCCCATTGCAACCTTCACTCACTACACATTCAGGGCACCAACTGCCCGTGACTTTGTATACCAGCCTCAGCACCGCCTGCCAGACTGCACCTCCCATTCAAGCCCTGCCAGCAACAGGCCCCACTGCAATTTAGCCTGCTGAACAAGTTTCCAGCTACGTCGATACTGACCTGGCCCTCTGGGTCAAAGTCGCTGACATTTTCCACAGAGTGAGAAAAGTTACTGTGCCTATGTCCCATTGAAACTTACTTGAAACACCTCCCCAGATTTTTTGATTAGCATCAATAGGACTTTTTCTTCCAATACTCCTTCAAAGAACGTTTTCAAGTCTAAGCCCTTTCACAGCTGTCCTGCTCTTTCCCACTAGCACGGCACATTTGGTTGGGTGATGCTTTGGAATCTTTCTAGGTGAAAGGCTGAAATATATAAAGGCATCATAAAAGAGTTCTAGCAGGCTTGGCAGGATTATTCTAAGAATTTATCCATCCACTTCAAGCCATTTCTTCTGTTGATCTTTAGGATTACTGCTGAAATAGCCAAGGCTTTTGCTGATTTATCCCAGAATATCATCCTTGTTGGGGCACAGTTGTGCAGGATCACAAATGCAGAGATTTTTTTTTTTTTTTCCCCTCTGACTGGCTCAAAGTAGGATACCAGAACTAAGCACTAAATAAGCCTATATAAGAATGAGAAGATTTAAGGATTATCATTGACTCTCATAAACTTAGTTCGGGAGAACTGGGGGAAGTGATTTTCATCTTCCTTCAACATGAACTTAGGCATGGCCTGTGGAACAGAATGTAACAACCCACCCTTCATTTAGAGGTGAAATTTTTCTTGGAGGGTGTGATAGTACGTGTGTGTGTGTATGTGTGTGTGTAGTATGTAGGGTTAGCTGTCCTTGGTCATTAGAAACTATGCTCACCACAGTAGGTAGCTGTTGATAAATCACAGAAATACTCAAGAAAAGAGATAAGCTGAGGTGAATTGCATTGGAGCGATGAGATCTGGGCTAGCCTGTTGAGGGAAGGCCTTACCTTTAGGGTTCCTGCAGCAGAACCAGCAAAAACAAACTGCAAAAAAAGCCTTCTCTGCAGCTGGGATTCTTAGTAGGCAGTCATGTGGGGGTAATTGCGCCTTTGTCTGGCGCCCACTCCCTCCCTCCGCGCCCTCAGACCCTCTGGCTTCTGCCTGAATGGAAAGAACTATCCCTGCACTTGGAACTCCGGGAGCCTGAGGGGTGGGGGAGGGAGGTCCCTTCAGCAGCAGAGGCCCCACGGTTCTGACCAAGGTCCCAGCTTCCCCTTTCCCTGAGTGGAGGAAGGCAGGAAGGAAGCCAGTAGGGACTGACTGTCCAGCTGATGCCAGGTCCTGCTGGGTGACTTCTCCTTTGACATCTAACTTAGCCTTTTCAATGTCCTAGGAGATGGGACTTGTTAACCCCATTCGCCCAAAATAAAGAAATTGAGGAGAATAATTTACAGAATACTTGAACTTTGGGAAAATTAAATAAATTGCCCCAACTTCCCCACTGCAAAGTGTCAGGCTTGAGATCTGTTTCCACATCTGCCTGAGGGTGGGACTTGACTAACCACTGAGGAGAGAGCAGAGCCGAGTATGTGAGGGTCAACGACTAAATTTTAAGAGCCAGGTCTTTGCCGTAGACAATATCCAGGTCTGAGAGAGAGGGGGAAGAAATAGAGATAGGGGAGAAAGAGAACAAGATCTTGATCCTGTCTGCCTCAAACCACTAGAATATTTTGGTGACTAGCTTGTCATTTTCAGGTGATTTAAGAAAACAAGGTTAAATTAACCTCTGTTCTTATAGATTCCTTCCTCTTTTAGGTTTTTTGAGATGTTATTGGAGGCCAGGATTTTAAGATGTTTAATTCCCATCCTAGAAATCCATGAAATAAAAATTGAAAAGCAAAATTAACCAGCAAACTAAGGAAATTAATAACAAAATTTATTCTGTTTCTTGGGACCTGCCCCAGTGAGTACTTCTGATAAGAACCTAGCCACTATTGGAGTCAAAAGCCTTTGACTGTGGCCACAGAAGGCAGAAACTACTGCCTGTTTACGCAGACACCAGGCACACAAGCCAAGCACGTTGCCCAGCCACCCTCCCAGGGACTCATGCCCCTGGTCCAATATGACTGCTGCTCTGAGCAGTGGAAAATGAGCAGAAGGGACATGGGCCAATGCCACGTCTGGACCACAAGGCCACATGCAGTTCTCCGTGTATTCTTCTCTTCCCAGCTGGCTGGAATGATAGTCTCTGGAGCCATGCTGAAATCTATAGGTTAAACATGATAAAGACACAGGAGTCCAGAGCTCAGGCCTCGGAATCACACCATGGAGGAGACCGGCCCACCTGAAGTGCTGGTCTTTGAGGGTTTCGTGAGAACGATGTTGTACTTTTAGTGTATAAAGCTGCAGGGATGTGGCATTCTGTCATAGCTGCTCACACCCCCCTGACACTGTTCTTGAAGGTTGGCTCTGCTCACCTTACCACAGAGATCAAGGAATCAGGCTGAAGGATGGGAACCACACTCCAGGGGAGCAACACCTAGGTGCTTCTGAACCTCCATGATTGAGCCTCCTCCTCTGCCTTGAAATTTGTATCCTATCTAGAGGAAGTGTGAAAAGAAGTTGAAAAACATTTTCTGTACGTGATTTAGAAAGCAGAATTCAATTGTAGCAACAAGAATATACCTCACTGAAGGGTAAAGGCAGGAAGCTAAACATTCCTTTCCAGACTGACTACGGAGAAGACCTAAGTAAATTAGCAAAAGCAGTGAATTGCAGGGTTTTTATGTGATTTTATTGTAGTAAATAAAAGTAGACTAAACAACCACTGTCAGCCAGAAACCTTCGAAGACCTGCTTTTGTGAATGTGGCAGAATTATGTTACCCACCATCAATTGCTGAGTGCAATGCGACTTTTTAAAGTATTTCAGGGTGTTTAAAATTGTTTTTCTCTTAAAAGCTTGAGGTTTCTCCTTCCTGCAGATGTGTTTAGTCTAGTAATATGTGCTACCTATAATTATCTAAGTAGCAAGTAAACTTCACTTTGGCTTCTGTCAAATGCTACAAATTCCAAATGCGTGGCACTAAATTTAATGAGGTTTGTTGAATTGGTATCATTCCCATTCCACGATCAGAGTGAAGAATGTGATTGGAAGGAAGCCTCAGCCACAGTTGGACGATGAAAGGGTCAGTGTGAAACGGTGTCTTCTCCAAGAACAAAAGAAACACTGAAATATAATAGAAGCAAGCAATGAGCTGATGACGTTAGAGGGAAAGGATTTGTACCGAGACCTTCAAAAGTAGATACTGCAGGGCTCTCTGAGGTCTGAATTGGCTTCTGCAGTGTAGGTGGCCAGGGGTGGTCCCTGGAGCATAATTCATCCTTCCCAAGGTGCAGAATGAGAAGCTCCGAGCTCTTCCCACAGCTGACTCCTGCACTTATTTGCCCAGGTATGGTGAGAAGTGAGACAGGCTGAACAACCTGTCTTTCTGCATGCAGACCCAGAAGAACCCTAAAAACAGGTTGCTTTTCCTTTTAACATGCTGAGAAGACACCCAAAGGGGGCAGGCTGGATCTTCAGGAGGGGATCTGTATACCAGGTGTCTTTCAGACGCTGCCCTTTGTGTGTGGCTGGCCCTTTAATAGCTGCTCCAGGCCAGAGAAACCTCATCCAGCAGGATTAGTCAGTTTGTTTTAGCAACTGCTTCCCCTGCCCTCATCTCCCCTGACTTGTCTGCCCTGCTCAGATGCTGCCTCTGTCCCACCCTCCCCACACACACACCCCCCCCCCCAGCCTGGGGCAGTTCCCTGCCTGATTTTCATAATCTCCTGGGGAACTCCCAGTACCAGGACTGGCAGCTGGCAGGATGCCACCTTTAGGGTCACAGTGGCATCTGATGCCCTTACCCAGCTTCTCTGGTGGCAACCCTACCTGCCCCAGATTCTGGGCCTGCGTCAGCGGCTGCAGGAGGTGGCAGGGAGGTGACCCTGTTTGGTCGTGCCCAGGCTGGCCTTCCCCAGGCAATTGCAAGCAGCTAAGAATAGTCCTGAACCCAGAAGATGTCTGCTCAGTAAGGTTTCATGCAGAGGGCTGCACTCCCACTGAGGAGGAAGAATCTCCCACTCTTGAGCAGCTGGCTTCAGAGGACTCTCCTGCAATTAGGATGGTGTGGATGTAAGAGGCAGACACCTGACTCAAACAAGCTTGAAACAGAGAACTTATGGGCTGGGAAATGAAGTGGTGGCAGAGACCAAGGGAGCAGCAGGCCTCAGACAGAGCTGGATCCAGACAGGCTCAACTGTTGTTGTCAGGGCTCTGCCTCCCTCCACCCTAGGGCACTGCGACCCCGCCAGGCAGGCTGTCTGCCTGAGCCCAGGGCTTGCGTCCTAACACCGGCAAGTGGGAGAAGGGAGCTGTCTGTCCTGACAGCACCAGGACAGAATGTCCAGAGACAACTCCAGCTGGCCCAGCTTGGGCCACACGCTCATCTCTGAACTGGTCACTGTGGCCAGAAGATGAGTTCACTGTCAATGTCTAGACTTGGGCCTGGGCTCACCCTGTGGCTGAGGCGAGGGGCCGGGAATCCCCTTATTGAATGGGTTTCATGAGAATAAAATGGGGCTTAGCAGAAGCCTCCACTCTGCCCTGCCCGGTTGTCATTTGCCATCCTTATTTTAGCTGACACGGACAGCCTCCTTCAACACAGAAGCTACCTTCCCACACACACCATTGGTTTTTCTCTTCCCTGGGACTTTTGTTCCCTGCTTTCCAGGGTCTTCCTCAGGTCCCTGCTGTCCTCATGCTGGAGGGCCAGAGCTCAGTCTCCACCCCTCCCCCTCTGCCCTGTCAGCACTGCACTGGCACCATCGTTCTGTCTTATGACCTTCAATGCCATCTGTTTGAGAGGCACCCAAATGATACTATCCTCTTGTGAGCTCCAGAATCCAGCCCCCCACTTGATGGCTCACAAGCACCTCAAATGCACATATCCAGTGCTGAGCTCCATGCCACTCCCACCGCAAACTTTCCCTCCACCCCTTCTCCCCGCCGGTAACCATAGCTCCTTTCTGGCAATTGCCCAGGCCACAAATCTAAGAAGCATATTACTCTCCATTCTTCTCTTCCTTGCCCCATCCAGACCATCAGCAAATTGTGTCTTTCTACCCGCACAACTAAAGTCTGAATGTGAATGGTGGGATCACACCTATGGTGCATAACGCAAGGATACATGTCAAATCTATTAGTATAGAGTATAAATGTCTTAACACAATACTTAAGTAAACGAGATGAGGTCTATATTAACCAGTGTGATGTAAGCATTTCTAATTATGCATGAAATCCACCCATTGTACCCTGTAAGTGCATTAATCTAAACACGATCAATGTGTTTATGATTTAATAAATATATATATATATAAAATAAATAAATAAAATAAAAAGAGTAGATCTTACTTAAAAAGTGAAAAAAAAAAAAAAATAAAGTCTGAATGTTTCTCACCTTCTCAGCTGTTGCCATTCTGGGCCGGATTGTCATCGTGTCTCCCCTATGTGAGACAATGGCCCTCTTCTCTCACCCTGCTCCTCTTTCAGTATTTTCTCAAAGCTGTGAACATAGCCAGAGGATGACTTTCTCTTATCAAAACCCTCAAGGGCCCTCACCTTAGAGGAAAACTTTTGAGCAGTCTGCAAAGCCCCAGGCCACTGCCCACTCCCACTTGCCCTGCTCTCTTTCTGGGGAGATCTTCCACCTGCCCCCTGGGCCCCAGACACCAGGTGCCTTGCCATCTCTCATTGGCCAGCACAGCCGTGCCTCGGGGCCTTTGCACTGGCTGTTCCCTCCATCTGGAGTCCTCCTTTCCCTCTTCTCCCTATGACTCACTCCCTATGTCTGGCAGATTTTTAATCACATGTCCCTTCCAAGGGAGGCCTCCCTTGACACGCCTGTCTCACTCTGCAAACTCCACCCTGACTTTGGTAATTCCTGCCTCCCTTTATGGCTTTATTTTTCTCCATTGTTGTGGTTACATACTACCCTACTTACTCATATTATGTTAAATATCTTTTTACTTAGTTAATTAATTGAAATTATGTTTACTTTAGCCTCTGTCTCTCTCAGTACTAACCTCCATGAGCAGAGGTGTTTCTTGTCTGTGTGATCAGTGCTATAAGCCCAGCACCCAGTGAGGATGTGAGGAGTGAATGAAACAGACAGACTTTCTTGGTCATCCAATCTGGCTCCCTTAGGCCTGTGGTGGCCCCAGTGCCCCTTGCCCATCTCATCTTCTGAGTCCTCCACACAGACAGTTTGGAGGGACCAGGAGGCAGCACAGGGTCACAGCCCAGGCTGAGGCCAGATGGCACGTCTGGCCAGCACAGGAGAGGCTGGACTCCAGAGGACAGCAGGGAGCGTGTGGGTGGGATATCACATTCCAGTAGCAGGATGGGGCCCAGAGGGAGGTGACCAGGCAGTGGGGGTGGTCTGGCTGCAGCTGCCACTGGGAAGCCACACGGCCACAGTGCTCTGTTGGACCAGCACAGGATAGATGCCAAGTCCAGGGCAAACAAGGGAACAGAAAACAGGAGACACACTGAGGTCAGAATGGATGGGTGCCCAAAACAAAGCCCAGGGAGCTCAGCCACAGAGGCAGGCAAACTGCCAGCCCTTCTGGATAGGGCTGAGAGCTGCTGGATGACGGGCTCTCCCTGCCAGCCAGCACCTCTCCACCCTTAAAGACCCAGCAATTTATCCCTCTCACTTGACAAGCTGGGCCTCTGCAGGCAGGACACAACTACTGGTTCTGGCAAGCCCAGGACAGCAGCCTCCCCTGGCCTGGCCTGCACTGTGGAGGGGCTCCAGGCACAGTCATAGCTGCAGCCAGGCCCCGGTGTGCAGACCCCTCTTCCCAGCTCCCTACCCCTGAAGCCTTGTTCTAGCTTCATAGAATTTAAGGTATCTTAGCGACCCTGAAGTGCAATTCCTCATTTCATCCATCAGAAACCTGAGGCCCAGAGGGTTGAAAGCTGCAAGCTGCGGTGGCCACGCAGAGAGGAGGCTACAGCGAGCTGCCACAAGTCTCCCCGTTTTGGAAAACTGGCTGGCCGCAGGCTGGGCCCAGATGCTTCACCAGTGAATTAGAGCTCTCTTAACGCTCTAGGATTCTGTGACGTTACAGGTGAAATAAGGAAGCCACGAACAGAAGGGCCTGTTCCTCTCATCCCTTGCTCCTCTGCTCCTCATTCCGTGATGGAATGGGATGAGGTCACTCCTCGGCGGGGTGAGGTCTCTGCCCCTCCCAAGCTGCTCAAGCTCTCTAAGCTCATTATCTGACTGGCTCAGCCTTTCTCAGGGGCGGCAGGGAAGAGGAAAGGTAATTAAGTGTTTTGCTTAAATGGCCCTTTCAGTTGACAGAAATAGCTGCAGAAGGAGCCAAAAGCCTCTTTTTCCCAATTCTCCCCCTACCGCCTCGGGCTGCAGGCCACAGGCAAAGGAAGAAACCAATGATGGGGTTAAAGCTGACTGGCCCGGCAGCTGCTGCCCTCTCCCAGGTACTCCCCAAAGTGGACCATCTGCAAGCAGATAACGGACGGGAACATATTGTTCTGAGGGTCCTGCACATGTCCAGGTCAGCACATGGACACCTCCCAATGTGAGGCCCTTGGCTAGGGGTTGCCCCGGTTAGGGGCAATAAGAGCTAGGGCTCTTCTCCTGCATGAAGGGACCTCTGTCAGCCCAACACAGTGTCCCAGTGTAACCAGTGGTGATGTTTAATGTTCTTTTCCAGCCCAGAGGAGTCACTGCTGCTTAGGGAATGAAATGTTTGAGAGAAATGATACTGCCCTATAGAGCCTTTATAGGCCAGGGGTGGGGAGGGCAGAGGACACAGGCACAGCACAGGGAGCATCCCCGCCAAGACCAGAAGAATGGAAAGACAAGTCAACACCATCCTCAGGCAAACAGGCAAAGTATGCCTCTTCACATAAAGAATTTGGATGCCAAATGGGTCACTATGAAAACACACAAGGAGAGAGGCAAAGGAGAGTGACTACAGCAAAAAATAAAATAAGGACCAGTGCAGGAATTTCTGAGCTTGGAAATCACCCATAAGGTTGTAAGAAGCTGCTTAAACCAGACCCCAAAGAGTTAAGTTCAGTCTTAGCTAACACTACTGGCTAAGTCCAGAGGACATTCAACATTATTGTGTTAAAGATAATGGCAGCCTTATTACAACTGAGAGCTCCATATACATTAGTGCCCACACAATGTCACCTGTCTGTGAATTCAGCAGGATTTTATTCACCAAACAATGTAGTATTACCATTGTTACAGCTTAGAACTACACACTCATTAGCAGAAGCACAGTGTCAGTGGGGCTTCTACGCAACTGGAAGTCCCCAAAAAAGACTCATTATGGAATGCGGCCCCAAAGCCAGTAATGGTGGTCATTATGAGAGTGCGTGTCAGTATCAAAGGACCTGTAATTATTTTTACATTTTTCCTAGTATCATCAGTGAGTCTGTAAATTGTACACCTCTCTTGGTGTAATCACATGTCCTCGTAGCTTCCATCTACGTGCAAAATTTTGTTGCAAGCTGTTAAAAACTGCAGAAGATATTCCCTATAGAAAGTTTGTTAGCTACCACTTTGTTTTCCATTGAACTTCAGATTGTTGCTAGGGTGGCCTTCTTATCATTCAAGAACATGCTAAATTTAGCCCAAATCAAATCAGTCAAGTGCTCCAGAATTTATCATTGAAATGAACACCCTGAATGCAAAGTCTCTCTTCTGCATCCTGGCTGGGGTTGTTTGAGGAAAGGAAGAGGAATTGACATACACAAGAAAACTCGGTGAGAAAAAAATGGTTTGCTGATGTTGTGTTTATTGTTGTAGAGATTCCTAATCTTGCCGTGGCCAGTTCTCTCCTCTTCTGGCAAGTGGGCTGCGTGACAAGTTCTATCCTGTGCAATGGCACAGAAGCTCCTGGTCATTTCTGGAGTGCACTGCATGCCCTTTCTCCACCCCCCCCCCCCACCCGTCGTGCCCTCAAGAAAATTCATCAGGCTGTGCATTTCAGTGTAGTTTTCCATGCATGCATTATGTTTTAGTAAAAAAAGAAAAAGTAAGAGGTGCCCCAAGGAAGTTTCGCCCTCCATGGGACGCTTCCATGATCAGCATTCTGCCATATGTTGGCTTTATTCACCGAGGTATTTATTTTTGTCCGTGGGATGATTAAACGAAGGCCTTCTCCCCAGGCCGGAGGACCGAAGGAAGGAGAGCAATCAGAGCCTCAGTCAGAGAGTCGGGTGCAGAGGGTTTGAGAACGGAGTGCTTAACACCAAGAACCCGGGAAGGAGAGCAGGAGGGAGGCATGGCCAGGGAGGGGAGAGCAGGCCACGATGCTGTCTCAGGTGGAGCCCAGGCCTGGCTGCCCCGCCGTGGGGAAGGAGGGAGTGATGCCCCCACCACCTCCACCAAGTGCAAGAGGCCTTCCCTTTCCTACCCCCATATCAGTCAGTCATTGCCCATGGACCCTTCTAACCTGAGCAAAGCTGTCCCCATCAGCTGAGGAGAAGTGTCAGAGAAGGAAAGACTCAACAGCTGTTAGTAGCCAACACATAGCAGCTGGGGCCTCCAGCCCGGGAGAGGGGATGCCTGCCGTGTCTGCTACAACCCACGCCCTGCACACCTCATTTTCTGTTCCTCCCACTGAGTTCCCTGCATGCAGGCATGGCCCCATCAAGAGTCTGTGCCATCATTCCTATAAGAGCTGAGGACTGCTAGTGGGGTAAACCCCAGCCCCCAAACTGCAGCTGGTCCAAGGCCATCACCGAGAGCCACCATTGCCCCGCTCTGCCACCCAGTCTAGATCCCCTCTCCCTTGAGCAGCACTTCTGTGGCTCTACAAGGCTTTCTAGAAGGATCAGAGTCCTCTTACCCTTCCCTCATCAGGCTATGTTTATTATTGTCCTTGACCAACTGCCGCTTAAACAGAGCCAGAGAGGCTCATCATGACAGCAAACACGTGCCCTACCCCTGTGCGTAGCAACTGTCTCCTCCCTCGTGATGGTCAGGATCGAGTGTCCCTCCAACAACAGCAGTTTTTTCTAGAGCTGGTTGCCTATTGGCTTAAGAAGACCAAAGGGACCAGAGGGACAGCCATAGCTTCCTAGGACCCTTAATTCCTTGGTGGAAGCAGCCACCTCTGAGAACTAGGGTATCTAAAATTGTATGAATGGGCGGCACCTGTGGCTCAAGGAGCAGGGCGCCGGTCCCGTATACCAGAGGTGGTGGGTTCAAACCCAGCCCCAGCCAAAAACCACAAAAAAAAAAAAAAAAGAAAAAGAAAGAAAAGAAAAGAAAAAGAGGAAAAGAAAAAAGAAAAGCTGTGACTTAGGAAGGTGCCTGTGGCTCAAAGGAGTAGAGCGCCGGCCCCATATGCCAGAGGTGGCAGGTTCAAACTCAGCCCCCGGCTAGAAACTGCAAAAAAAATAGTGTTTTCTTTGGGCAGCACCTGTGGCTCAGTGGGTAGGGTGCTGGCCCCATATACCAAGGGTGGTGGATTCAAACACGGCCCTGGCCAAACTGCAACAAAAAATAGCCCGGCATTGTGGCGGGCTCCTGTAGTCCCAGCTACTCCAGCTGGGGAAGCTGAGGCAAGAGAATCGCGTAAGCCCAGGAGGTGGAGGTTGCTGTGAGCTGTGTGACACCACGGCACTCTACTGAGGATGAGAAAGTGAGACTCTGTCTCTACAAAAAAATAAATAAATAAAATTGTATGAACACAAATTTCCCTAGCCAGTGATGACAGAAATGATGAACAAAGTCCCCTCTGCTTCCTGGAGCCATGCTCTCCACCTCTTAGGGACGTATCACACAAATTCGCATTAGTTTGGGGAGTTTTCTGCATCCTTACGTAGCCCTTGATCTGCATAAGGTGCTACATTCAAGCTGGTGATGCACCTGCTCCTTTAAGAGGCTTTTCCACTGTTCTATCAGGATGGCAACTTCTGAATGGTGTGGCACAGAATCAGCGGATCCCATGATGTGTGCACCTCTCCTTTGCCATAAACTGAGTCTTTAATCCAAAGAGAAGCTGAACACAATTCCATGTTGGTAAATCAGACACTCTGTCAGCCCTTGGATAGTGTGATGCCCAAGGGAAGGACAGACACATCCATATTCAGAGGATGTATGGATCCCAGTGACTGTGAATCACTGTGATACCCAGGACGGGAAGGGGCCTATGTGACAGAATTGCGACAGAGCCTCACTGAGCAGCAGAAGGACTCAGCTTCACGAGTGACAGATCTGATATATCAGCAGCCGCAGCCGCTGATCAGCCAGGGTTAGAGGGAGGCCTTGCAGCTGAGCACCTGCAGAGACTCCCTCTCTGCCTTCCTGATGCTCCGTCACGAGCCATCACTCTTGCACTGGGGAGGCTGAGGACAGAGGCTGACACCCACTGGCCAATTCCTCCTATCCCTTGGGTTATCTGTGATTCTTGGTGTGTGTTTACATACAATTCAAAGATCTTCATATTTTACGACCTTTCCCATAGGTCCATTCACATACCTCTTACCCAGAAGTTTTACCCACTGTATGTGCCTTTTTGGCTTTTTGAAAGTCTTTCTCTATTGCCCTGGCTTCCTGCAACCTGTAACCCCAGGGCTCAAGTAATCCTCCTGCCTCAGCCTCCCAGGTAGCCAAGCCCACAGGTGTAAACCACTGCACCTGGCTAATGTTTCTATTTTTTTTAGTAGAGGATGTGGTATTGCTCTTGCTCAGGCTAGTGTTGACCTCCTGAGCTCAAGCGATCCTCCTGCCTTGGCCTCTCTGCGTGCTATGATTACAGGTGTATGCCACCATACTCGGCTCTGTGCACCTTTAAAAAACCATCAAGTCTGGACAGGTATGATGTCTCAGCTTGTAATCCTAGCACTCTGGGAGGCTGAGATGGGAGGATCACTTGAGCTTAGGAGGTTGAGACCAGCCTGAGCAAGAGCAAGACCACATCCCTACTAAAGACAGGGATGAGAGAGAGGAAAAATTAGCCAGGCATGGAAGGCACCTGTAATCCCACCTACTCAGAAGGCCGAGGCAGGAGGATCACTTGAACCCAGAAGTTTGAGCCTGCGGTGAGCTAGGCTAATGCCACATTCTAGCCTGGATAACAGGGTGAGACTCTCTCAAAACAAGAAAAAGGGAAGAAAAAAACTCCATCAAGTCATTTATCACTTCTCTGGAACCACGTAAGTTCTTCCCTTAGCTGCTTCTTTTTCCACACAAAGTAGACAGCCTCGTGCAGTGCTAGTGTGAAGCTCGGCCTTTCATCAATGTCTTTCTCAAGAAAGGCCGAGGTAAAGGAACAGTCCATCTTCAGCTCACATCAGTATACTTAGCTGATCCCTTATGAGCCACACTCAGTTTTTCTCCCCTGGTCTCAGGAAACCCCCACCATGATGACAGATGTGAGTTGAGAGGAAGGCATCAGTGCAAAATAGTAGGTGATGTGGAAATCTGGTCTGGGCCACCTATTTGTGCAGTTTGCACCTGCCAAAGCCAGTCCAGGAAGGACCACGTCTATCTTCCCATGCATTGTTGCTGGGCCTGCCTGACCTTACATCTTGGAGGGGCTGATAGTAGCCAGTTCACAAGAGGCACTTTGGCATGTGGTCAATTGACAGCCCCATCTGAATGTACTACCTCTATCTCTGCAAGTGCCCAACAGCACATCTGGAGATATTTCCAGATGGTGCACAGCACTCTGCTTCAGAGGGCACAGTTTTGTTCCAGAATCACTGAGTCTGTGCTAGAACTCTCTTTGGGGACCTTGCTTAAGTCCCCAACTCAGCATCCATTCTATCCAGATACCTCTAGGAGCATGGCATCTGGCGGGTCACATACTCTAAATAGTAGGGATGCTAGTACTATTAATGCAAGCAATTTTCTTGCTCTAGGCCCAATTCAGAAACAACAGCCTTCCATGTCACAATAATAATAGTTAACACTGAAGAATTACCATGACTTTCTAAGTGCTTTACCTAGATTATTTAATTCTCACAACCCCTTGAGGAACATCTCCTTATCTTGTGGATGGGGAAACTTAGAAAAATGGTCAAAGTTCAAATCGCCTTCCTAAAGCTATTGGTTGTCAAACAAATAAGAGAACAATCAACAGCAAGAAACCGGTCCTAACTGGTTGGAAGTTTTACCAGAGAAGGTCAAATTTGACAGAACTCTCTTGCTCTGCAGGCAGAGAGCGCCCATTGAGAAATGTTTTTCTCTATGGTTCAAGCCAACCTGGTTCAATGCCAGGGAGTTCAAAACTCAAAAGGTTAAGTCACACAATTCAACCATTATCCACTGGAAACACCTAGCCTGTTCTGAGCCCTGAGAAAAACCACCTTGCTGTCCTGAAGGTGCTTTCATGCTCTGAACGGGTAATGAGCCATAGGCCTCATTCTGTTAGAGAATCATGACCACACTTTAGTAGGCCGTGACTAGCATTTAGAAGAATGAGAACATAATGAAAGAGAACATTCTAGAATAGAAAATACCAGACTGCCCCTCTTAGAGTAAGAATAAATATGGGTTTTGTGAGGTTTTGTTACTTCAGATGAAGTAAAATATATTTTGTATGTGAGTTGAAAAAAAGATTTGAAAAAGACTGTATAGAACACATGTAAAAATATACTGATAAACAAAGAAAAGAGAGCCACTTCGGACCAAAGGGACAAAGAGGCACCCAGCTGCATTCTGTGAAAAAAAAAAAAAAAAATGAGTGACTAGAACAAAAGTGCATTCCTGGGCTATCTGAGGCTAACATAATTAGAAATGTTTCCACATCCTAGGAGGTCACATTAATTTTTTAAATGTAGGTGACGTTATTACATTAGCAACAGAAACAACAAAGAGCTTCACGCAGTCAGTGACCACACCCTGTCTCGGGGATGTCTAAATAGAAACAGGTGTTTATGAGCGTCCAGAGTCACTGCTCATTTGGAAAGGACCTCCTTCCACCGCATTGGCAGGCTCTGAGCACTCGGTTCTCCATAAAGTGGGCCTGAGGAAGCAGCTTTGGGGCCCAGGCCTGAGGAGACAGGGGCACAGCTGCAGTGAGGCCCCGCAGGCTAACATGGGCTTAAAGGAAAGCTTTTGAGACTGCAAAGGTTGATTTTTGCTCCCTCTGAACACCATTTTGGTTTGCTACTTATGGTTGCCCCCTGGGAGCCCCGGGTTTCTTCCTTAGCAACTCACTGCACAACATAAAGTCACCTGATTTGAGACTTATTGCACTCTGGGTCAAAAAAAATATATAACATGCAAAGGAGGAAAATTATAAGTTTTCAAAGCACTTTTCACTCAAGAAGGGTACACTTCTTCCTGAAAAAGCACCTGCCTTCCTAAAATGGTTCTGAGCACTTCACCCCCTTCCCTTTCTATCCTCTTCATACAGAAAGCCCCAGCAAGGATATTTGTTATGGACACAGCAGAGTCCCAGACTGTTAAAATAGGGCTGGGTCAGGTGCAGCTTGGAGAAAGATATTCACACCTCTACCAACCCCTGAAATGCTGTCGTTCCCAAGTCACACAGCACCTCAACAGCAGGCAATTTTATTCTTGATTCGTAAACCCAAAGTGACCTGCTAGAACGTTAAGAGCTCAAATCCTACTCAGTGACCAGAAGCCCAGTCAGAATTGATCCCCAGTGAGGGCACCGGAAAAACAGGCTAGGAGCTTTACTCCAAAATCGCCCATGCTGTGTCCTCGCCTAGAAGGCTCTTCCTTCCTACTCTGTACCTCTGGTTTCTTCTCGGCCTCAGGCCCCTACACAAATGTCACTTGTCTGAAGGTCACAACTATAACTCAGACTTTACCTTGCAAACACGATGTAACCTAATCATAGGTACCCTCAAATTAATCCCAAATAAATATTGAAAAAATAAAACAATAATGCCTTATAAAAGAAGAAAGTCCTAAGGAAGAATATTCCAACCCCAAACCCAGCAGAAGAAAAGAAATAACCAAAATTAGAGCAGAATTAAATGAAATTGAAAACAAAAGAATCATAGAACAGATCAATAAATCAAAAAGTTGGTTTTTTGAAAAGGTCAATAAAA
>CAUYRH010100583.1:0-60211 GCA_963574655.1 Perodicticus potto
TTGTTCTCACAAAGTAATGAGAAAGTCTCTGGAATGTTATCACAATCAGGTTGATGAAAATATCTCTGATTGTATCTGAAGCCCGTACACTGTACCCCATGACTGAATTATTGTACACAGATATGATTTAATAAAAATAAATAAATAAATAAATAAATAAACCTTTGTTGGAGACATAACCTGCAAATATCTTCTCCCATTCTGAGGGCTGTCTGCTTGCTTTGCTTACTGTGTTCTTGGCTGTGCAGAAGCTTTTTAGTTTGATCAGGTCCCGGTAGTGTTTTTTTTTTTTTTTTTTTGACAGAGTCTCACTTTAGTGGAGTCATATCTCACAGCAACCTCCAGCTCTTGGGCTTAGGTGATTCTCTTGCCTCAGTGTGGTTTTGATGTTGCTTCAATTGCCCAGAGGGGTCCTCCTCATAAAATATTCACCCAGGCCCATTTCTTTAAGAGTTTGCCCTGCACTTTCTTCTAGCATTTTTATAGTTTCGTGTCTTAAGTTTAAATCTTTAATCCAGTGAGAGTCTATCTTAGTTAATGGTGAAAGGTGTGGGTCCAGTTTCAGTCTTCTGTAGGTCACCAGCCAGTTCATCCAGCACCATTTGTTAAATAGAGAATCTTTTCCCCACTCAATGTTTCTAATTGGCTTGTCGAAGATCAAATAATGGTAAGTAGCTGGGCTCATTTCTTGGTTTTCTATTCTGTTCCATACATCTGTCTCTCTGTTTTTGTGCAGGTACCATGCAGTTTTGATCACTATCAATTTATAGTATAGTCTGAGGTCTGTTAGCATGATTCTTCCTGCTTTGTTTTTATTTCTGAGTAATGTCTTGACTATTCAAGTTTTTTTTCTGATTCCATATAAAATGAAGTATTATTTTTTCAAGATCTTTAAAGTATGACAGTGTAGCTTTAATAGGGATTGCATTGAAATTGTATATTGCTTTGGGTAGTAATACAGCAGCATCTCAGATTACAAAATCAACACTCATAAATATGTAGCCTTTATATTCAGCAATAGTCAAGCTGGAAAAACAGTCAAGGACTCTATTCCATTCACAGTAGTGCCAAAGAAGATGAAATATTTGGGAGTTTACCTAACAAAGGATGTGAAAGTTATCTATAAAGAGAACTATGAAACTCTAAGAAAATAAATAGCTGAAGATGTTAACAAATGGAAAAACATACCGTGCTCATGGCTGGGAAGAATCAACATTGCCCATAAGTTTTTTGACCTTCCTTCCATAAAAAACGGAGCCTCACTCACCTTCTCTTGAGTATGGTTTGACTCTAATAACTCACTTCTGATAAGATGTGGCAGTTGTGCCATGTGACTCCTGAGGCCAGGCATACAGGTTGAGTGGCTCTGCCTGGCTGTCTCTATTTGGGATCCCCACCCTTGAAAGTCAGCTTGGATACTGTAAGGAAGTATGGGTTGTGTGGCTAAGCCATGTCCAGGTGTCCCAGCTGACAGCCACTGCTGAGGTAGAACCAATGACCGACCACATTAGCACTATGCTCGGCAGGTTGGAGGGGAGCTCTTCAGTGATTCTGGCCTTCAGGTTGCCCTGTCTGAGGCTAACTGGAGCAGAGAGGGGTTATCCCCACTGAACTCTGCCCAAAGGCAGATGTGTGAGGGACACGCACGCTATCATTATGTTAAAGCCACCGAGTTTGGGGGTGGTTTATGACATGGCACCTGTAGCAATCATACAGATGTCGTAAAAAGTTGCATCAGTGTGGTGAATACATGAAGTCTACATTGAGTAGCTCAGGAAAGATTTTAGGAGACAATAGTGAGAGCTTTACCTTGAAACATGAAAGGTCCATTAAGGATTAGGCAGTCGGAGGAGAAATGGTACAGCCAGGGTTCATGCACAGGGAGGTGCGTGGGTGCAGAAATGAAGACGGGAACTTGGATGCCTATTCCGTGAAGCGTTGAGGATGTGGGTTTGGCCAGCCCTCTGATGACAGGACTGGAATGGAAGAATTGGACAAATAAAGTTAGATTCAAACATTAAAAGGCCTTTAAAATCATTTTTACTATGACAGAAAAATACACATGACTTAAAAGGTAGCATTTTAATAGCATCAATTCCCTGTCACTTAGCACATTCATAGTAGGGTGCAACCCTGACCACAGACTGGCTCCGAAACCTCCCATTAGCCTTAAAGAAACCCTTACCCAAGGAGCAGTCACTCTCCAGCTGTCCCTGGAAATCAGAAATCTCTTGTAGGTCTCTACAAATTGGACTGTTCGGATATTTTATTTATAGTTGACCTTGAACAATGCAGGGGTTAGGAGTAGTGACTCCACATACAGTAGAAAATCTGTGTGTATCTTATGACTTCCTTAAAACTTAACCACTGATAGTCTACGCTTGACCAGAAGCTCTCCTGATAACACAATTAACTCATATTCTGTATGTTATATGCAGTATATACTGTGTTCTTTTAACAAAGTAAACCAGAGAAAAGAGAATGCCATTTAAAGAAAATAAGGAGGAGAAAATATACTTACTATTTATTAAGTGAAAGTGGATCATTATAAAGGTTTTCATCCTGGCTGTCTTCACGTTGAGCAGGCTGATGGGAATGGGGGTGGGGGTTGTGGGTAGAGAAAAGGGTCTGTTTTCCTCCTCTGGGGTGGCAGAGGCAGAGGGAAACACATAGGTAAGGGCACCTGCACAGTTCCAGCCCATATTATTGAAGAGTCACCTGAAAATGCCCTTACAAAACATGTGGCCTTGTGTGTCTGGCATCTTTCACTTCGTATGCTTTTCAGGTTCATTCAAATTGTAGCATGTATCAGTACCCTGCTTATTTCTATGGCTGAATAATAGTCCCCTGCTTGGGTACACATTTTGTTTGTTCATACATAAATTGATGTCCATTCAGCTTGCTTCTATGTTGTGGTGATTGTTAATGGTACTTGTAGGATCATTCTTGTACAAGTTTTGATCTGAACATTTGTTTTCAACTCTTGTTTACACCCCCAGGAACAGAATTGCTGTGTCGTATTTAATATTTAATGTATTAAGGAAACACAAATTCTTTTCCACAGTGGCTACACAATTTCCCAGTCCCATCTGCAATGAATAAGGCCCTACATAATTCAGCTGCTTATGGTTCCTGGTGTCTTCCAGATTTGAGTATTTCTGCAGCTATGTGGGAATTATTTCATAAGGTAGTTTTTAGGGATATTAATGTGAGGAACCCCAGAAGCTTGAATGAGAAGGGATGTTCCATGTTTTAGGTTCCTACCCATGGAGGGGTCCCCTAAAAAGCAGAACTGAACCTCAATTTTCACCTATCCTGGTAAAATACCATGTGCATTTATATAAGTTAGAGTGAATTATAAAGTGTTATAATTGATGTAACGTAGTCTATGTGGGGAAACATAATCATTGTCTTCCCAAATTATATGAAATAGTAGGGCTGACTTCTCACATCACAGGTTTACATTTCACACTTTTAATTCCATACAAATCAGCCAGCGGTAATTAATTCTCCATTCTTTGGGAAAAAACGAATTTTGTCTTTGCCTTTTGAAGGTCCGAAATGATGGCTCATTCTACTTGTATTTTAAACACTTGATTTTTGAAAAACAGCTACACTAATTTAAAGCATGTAAAATACAGCTCTTTTTTATTATAATTATTAAATAATAATCGTTTAAGGAGGAATTTTTAAACGTTAAAATCATTGATAATCCAGTCGACCAGAGATGATTCCCACCAACATTTCGGTGAATCTTCTTGAGAGAGGGAGAGAGACAGACAGGCGGGTGCACAGGAATACGGGCCCACCGATTTTAAATACGCAGATACAGATTTTACACTGCGGGGCTTGCAGTTCTGTCTTCTTATTCGCCATTAGTGCATCTGCCTGGCCTGGGAACGACCCCAGCCAGCTCCTTCCTGCATCCTCCTTCCAAACGCCCACGTCACCTTGGAGAGTGTGAGACCGAAGATCCCAGACAGTAGAAAGCAAGAAAGAGAGGCGAGAAGGGAGGATCTGGGGGTTTCTGCATCCTGCTCCCTGATGCCACCAACTTGGCACACCCCCGAGTCCTCAGGGAAAGTGGCTCCATGACCGGCCAACCAGGGTGTGTGGAATCTTCTGAGTGAGACTCGGAAGCAGCCCAGGCTCTGCGGGAGTGAAGGGCCCGAGCGCCGGGTGAGTCACATCTCACAGCAGCCTCTGTGTGTCACAGATCAGTCACTGTGCCCTACACCACCCTGAGACCTTGGCAAGATGTGGAAACTGAGAAAACAGGGGCAGGCCTAGGAGGGTGGAGGCCGTGCAAATCTCAACCGGACAGTAGGCTGTGTTATGCTCAAGACAGAAATGACCACTCCATGTACGTCCAGATTTGGGGCATAGGTTCGCATGTGGCATATTGGACATGAGTGGATACGTAAGTGTCTGCCTCTGGGGCCTCATTTCTTTTTTTTCTTGAAATTCCATTTCAGAGGTTGCATAAAATTCCATCGCATAAAACTTCTCAATGTCATACATACATTCGATAATTTCTTGGTTTCTTTGAGGAGAGGACAGAAGACGACACTGCTTTGATATAGAAACTGCTCTGCCAAATTGCCGATGACAGTGATGGTTCAGGCTCAATTTAGCCAAGGAATCCTGTCCTCAGATGATGCCCGGGGAGAGGGGCAGTGTGAAGCGAGTGGAGCAGCTGCACCCGGATGGGAAGTGTGGGCACCTTCGTACACACTTACCAAACCCCAGGCTCCTGGACAGCCCTTCACTGGCCCCGTGTGCATTCCCTGCCTCTGGCCAGCAAACAGCTTCAGACAGCTCCTCAGGGATGAGCTGGAACTTGGGACCACCGCAGAGCTCAGCAGGGTTGTCACCAGCAACCAAGTGACACTTCCGGAGCTCGCCCTCCTGCACAGGACCATAGCACGGCACCATCGGGTAGAGCTTCCCGTGCCGCTGGCTCTCCTTGCGCCCAGGCCTCCCACACCTTCTCTCTTCTGCGGAAGAAAGGGAACCGGCAGGTGATGACCCATAATTTAGACACCAACCTTAACCAGACACCTCAAACTTTGTTAAGAAAACAGCATTTTCTCTTTCAGGTCACAGGTATTGTTTTGCCTATCCTGAGAGAAGATATGTTTTCTAAATAAAGTATAATGATTTACAGTCCAGGCTTGTTTATATAAAACTATATTGCACAGAAGTTAAGTCCCAGCTGGGTGACCTTTGACATATTGTGTAAATGACACAAACCTCGGTTTCCTCACCAATGACACGAAAAATAATAACACTCCCCATTCTATGCCCTGAGTGTGCTCCCCTAGAATTCTTATGTTAAAATCCTAACCCCAAATGGATGGTTTTAAGAGGTGGTGCCTTTTGGATGGTGATTAGGTGAGGGGGATGAAGTTCTAATAAATGAACAGACCCAAGAGGGCTTGTCTTCCCTTCTGTCACCCCTTGCACCACACCTTCCACCATGCCCTGCACCACGGGAAGATTCCATAAGCAGGTGTCATATGAGGAAAGGGTCCTCACCAGACATCAAATGTGCCACTGACTTGAACTTGGACTTTCCAGCTTGCAGAACTATGAGAAATAGATTTTTGATGTTTATAAGCCCCTGGGTCATTGGTACTTTTATTAAAGCATACCGATAAGACTAAGACATCCTGCAGGGTTGTTAAAAAAAATTCAATGAGAAATCCTGTGCAAAGCAGCACCCAGCACATAACAGATGCTTTGGGCAAACAGGGGGTCCTCAACCCCACACTTCTTTCACCGAACTGATTCTGTCTTGTTAATGAAAAATTAACTATCCTTCCTTCATAAAAATGGTATTCTATTCACTCAACAAGCCTCCCAAGAATGCAAAATAATACTCAAACTTGAATCAAATGAAAGAGCCCTTACCATCGAGCTCTGCATAGTGCAGAACGTTGTGCAGTACAAGTCAACACGGACGTCTAGTTAGGTGGCGGGAGCACGAGGCTCACTGCACAGTGGCCACCGGGCGCTGTCTGTGCTCTTCCTCCAGCCTCCCCACTTCTTGGGCTAATCCCGCAGCACTGGGCATGAGAGGAACTTAAAGCAGCAGCAAACATGTTCCAGTCTGCTAGCTCTGCCTTTCCCAAATACGCATATTTGTGCATTGATGAAGGTATCTTTGTGAAGACAAGATAAGCCAATTTCAGTGTCTTTGCACAACTGTGGTTAATTACAAGGGTGGGGTGTGGCTGTCGTCTATTCCCGTGATCCTCTGAGAGCGGCTGCAGGGGACACGGGAGGACCCACTCACTTGTAGTTGCAGAGACTGGGTCTCCGCTGGACAGGACGAACCTTCTACTGAAATGAAGGCAGAGCCCGGTGTGTCCCTTGGGAAAGTGCAGATGTGGGTGCTGGGCGGGGGAAGGAAGGTGTCTGGGTGTCCCGGCGCCCAGGCCAGAGCTGCCCTTGACTTGACCCACTCTGACCCAGCCTCCACTGCTTCTCGTTCAGTCCTCACCTGCTTTCCCACCGGGCACCGCCAGCATCCACACTCAAGGTAACCATCCAAGTGACGCAGACACAGGAAGTGCTTCTCCTCCAGGGTCCCAAGGCAGGTTCAGAAGCGAAGCCCAACGCCGTGGATATTTAATGAAGGTTAACGTGGGGAAGCATGGAATTCCTAGAATGCGGGGTGAGGGTCTAACCAACTGATTTTAATTTTCTTTGTCCGGTGAGATGTTTTTCTTTCTGGCTTCCCCTAATCTGAAATCAGATGCAGATAAAAAGTATTCAGCATAGACCCTCTGACCAGCACCACACGCAGCATTCTGATGGGATCTTTTAACAAGAGCCTGTGAGTGTGATCTCACCCTCACACATATGTGAAGGGTCAGGAGAAATCTTCTAAATACGGATTAAATGCAGTTCTAACCATGGATTTAATCATCTTTCACTGAGTGCTATGTGCCAAGCATTGTATTAGTTCTTTAAGATAGGATCAGTGGTTCTCAAACCAAGGTGATTTTGATCCCCAGGAGACATTTGGCAATCCCTGGAGACATGATTGTCATAACTTGGCAGTGGTGGGAATGCTTTTGGCATCCATTGGTTAGGGACCAAAGTCTTTTGATATCAGAGACTTTAGTTCCAAATGCTTAGGACAATGACAGGTCTCAAATATTTGATAAAAGAATAAAGTAAGTACCTGAGTAATTGTAGAAAGAGAACCAAAGGTCTATATTGCAGGGAACTTTTAAAATCAAATAAACTTACTTCTCTTTACTCTCAGGTGTTTTGGTTAGACATTACACATACTTTGACACACAGCAGACACTGATGTGAAATTTGCATTTCATGTACACACACTAGTCTGCAAAATCATTGCCTTTTCTCTAAATACTAATCCCAATACTTACAATAAATACATAGAAATTGCTTTTCCACATCACTTATATTTTAAAATAACATTGTGTAGCTTATAAATACATTTATATATTTGAAATAAATTTTTTGATTTCCAATTCTAAAAAGATGGAAATGGAGCAAATGTGCTTTTCTCAATTCCTTCCACTAGATACAGTAAAAACACTGGACCACTGGACATTATCTATAAGACAAACATGAGAAGATTCAGAAAGGTAGAGAAGGGAGACAGAATGGATAGTTTCTTTGTCAGTTCAGGCTACTATCACAAAATACAATAGACTAACTGGGCAGTTTAACCGAAGGATATTTATTGCTCACAGTTCTGGAGGCTGAGATGTTCAAGGCCAAGGTGCTGGCAGATGTGGGGTCTGGTGATGATGCTCTTCCTGGTTTGTAGATAACTGTCTTCTCACCATGCCCTCACATGACAGAGATCATTGCTCTTGCATCTTTTCTTGTAAAGGCACTAACCCAATTCCTTGGGGCCAAAGCCTCAGGACCTGATTACCTCAGAAAAGCCCCATCTCATCTCATACTATCACACTGGAGATTAGAGACACAGGATATGAAGAGAGGAGGGCTCATAACCTTTCAGTCCTTGGCAGTTGGGGACTTACAGACTCACAAAATAATGTGGTGGTGAGTTCTCTTTTTGATTTTTGCTTCTTAGTCTCCAGAATGGCATTGAAGAAGTCAGCAACTCAAAACACCAGTATACATAGATCGAAAAAGCTCCAACAAAAAGCTGCTGTCTTTTGGCAAAGGTTTGGGGAAGAGGTAGTCTCATAGAGCATAGCACTTTAAGACAACAACCTCTCTACTCCAGCTACACCAAAGTAAAAAACTGACCTTTCCTCATTGACACCAGCAAAAAATGGGAGGGTACCCTGGACCTTCAGCCATACTAGGTTTTGAAGAGAACCCCAACTTGCCCCCAGCTCCAACCAGACTGATGCCAGAGAAGGGCAAATAAGGACCTAGGATTTTCATTCCTGAGTTCCACACACACCCCAAAATTGTTTACCATGACCAATTCCACACACATAAATTTGACATTGTAGTTGAAATGCATTCATTTCTTAAAAAGTACAAACTACTGCAATTTATCCAGGAAAAAACAGATAATTTGAATACCTTTATATATGTATTAAGGAAATTGAATTTGTAACTTTGGAACTTAAAAGAAATCTCCAGGCCCAGATGATTTCATTTGGGAATTCACCATACTTAAAGAAGGATGAACATAATTCCACATAATCTCTTCCAGAAAATAGCAGAGGAGATAATACTAGCCAATTTACTTTATGATGATAGTATTATCTTGATACCAAAAGCAAACAGACAGTATAAAAGAAGAAAATTGAAGAGTAATATTGCTCCTGAATATGGATGCAAAAATTCTTAACAAGTACTATCAAATAACATTTAGTGTTATGTAAAATAATATGGTATACTATGTATATGTGTATACTGGGATCAAATAATGCTTACTGAAGGGTTGCAAAATCAATGTAGTTTACCACATGAAAAGCAAAAATTTCCTATGATTATACTAATTGATACATAAAAACAATTTGACAAATTTCCAAACATGTTTCTGATAAAACTTAGAAAACTCAGAATGTGGGGAAATGTCAGAGAAGCATGAAGATTTTCATAGCAGTAATGAGAGAAAGTGTATCGTATTTCATCTGTGCATATCAAAAAGTTAGACAATCAGGCTCAGCGCCTGTGGCTCAACATGCTAAGACGCCACCCACGTACACCTGAGCTGGTGGGTTCGAATTCAGCCTGGTCCTGCCAAACAACAATAATGGCTGCAACTAAAAAATGGCCTGGCGTTGTGGCGGGTGCCTGTAGTCCCAGCTACTTGGGAGGTGGAGGCAGGAGACTCGCTTGAGCCCAAGAATTGGAGGTTGCTGTGAGCTGTGATGCCACAACACTCTATCCAGGGTGAAAGCTTGAGGCTCTGTCTCAAAAAAACAAAAAGTTAGACAATCAAATCTATCTTATGCCCAACCCCCATTTAAAACATCACCAATGACTTCCTATAATAAGAAACAATACAAAACATCTATAGAAAACCTACAACTGACATACTCAACAACGAACAATTGAATACTTCACCCTTAAAGTGAGGAATAAGGTGTCTTTTCTCAGCACTCTTGTTCAATATAATGCTATAAACATTAGCCAGTGTAATAAGGCAAGACAAGGAAATAAAATGCATATAGATAAGAAGGGCAAAGAGAACAAAAAACTGCCCCTATTTGTAGATGACATGTGTATATGTCAAGGAGAAACCATAAAATTTACAAAAAGAAACCCAAAACCCTGCAACTAATATGTGAGTTCAACAAAGTTGCAGAATGCAAAATAAACATACAGAAAATAATTATATTTGTATATACTGGCAGTTAACAAATGGACTCTAAATTTAAAACACATTTCAATGTTCAACAGCTTTTAAAAATTCTTAGGTGTAAACATAGCAAAACATATACATGATCCACATGTAGAAAACTACAACATGCTGATGAAAGAAATCAAAGATCTAAATAAATGAAGATACATACTGAGTTTGTGGATGGGAAATCTTAATATCAATTTTCCCCAAATTGATATAACAGTTTCATGTAATTCCCAGGAAAGTTCTAATTAGCATTCTTATAGACATAGGATTTCCTAAAATGTATAAAAGACGAACACTAGAATAGCTAAACAATTTTGAACAAGAAGAATAAAGTGATAGGAGGCAGGGTATTCTATTTCTAAATTTACATTAATCAAAACTGAGTAGTATTGGTGGAGATATAGAAATACAGATTAATGGAAAAGAATGGGAAACCAAAAGACAGACACAAACAATGCAAACACATCCAATTGATTTTTAAAAAGTTCAGAAACAATGGAGGAAGCACACATTATTTTTAGCAAATGATGCTAGGACAATCAGACAACTTTAAGCAAAAAAAATCTCAAATCTTCCACCTTCTACAAAAATTAACTCAAAATAGATCATAGCATTGAATGCAAAAATTTATGATACATAGACTGAAGAAGAATCATTTGGATCCATGGATACATCTCTAAAGAATTAGATGAGTACAAAAAGCCATGCCCCAAAGACTAATAGTATATTTAACAATTTAAATAGCATTCTTGAAAGGGAAAATATTACAGAAATAGAGATTGTATGTGAATCAACAATTATCTCAAAATAAAAAGGTCAACTTAATTAAAAGTATGATAGTGTAGTAGTTATTGAAACATCTTTATATGCAATATATATTTATTCAACTATTGGTATGGTCCATGGTACAAATATATTTATACTCTTAGTAGATATTTTCTTTTCTAAGGTAGATGTATTTTTGCAACTTTCTAAATAGAAAATACTTCTGACTGAGAAAAGCAGATCTACTCCAATGATTGGCATTTACAAAAGATATTGTAACATATAAGCCACAGATATTTTGTCAAAAATATTTTAAATTACTTAGAATGTTCACAATGCATGACTAATTATGTACAGTTTTATACTTTGTGACAGGTTCTAAAGAGGCATCTCCCAAATGTCTTACAAATCAGTCATAGCTGAGTCACGTAAAAGTTACTTCTGGGCAGTTAAAAAGCATAACTACACTTTAAAACACATTTGTAGAAAAATCAAGAGAATTACATGCTGAGAAGCCTATAGGTTCAAAGCAGTTGGATTATAAAAGTAGAACACCTTAAGATACTTTGTATTAAAGATGGTATTTTGTGAGCTTTTTGGGCCTCTTGTTGATAAAGAGTCTAAGCCTGAGAAAATGAGTTAATCACTGAGTGAGTGCTAGATCATTCCATCTTCACGGGACATGTGAATGTCCAGTTGTCTTAAACTAAAGGAGCAAAATTTCTAAGTAATCCTGTGTGTCTACTGATGATGTGGTGAGTTATGTAATTAATGACCCTGAGAATTTTAATCATGTATAGCTTTGAAGTTTTCAGATTGGAAGGGTTCTAGCCATTACATGCTGTTTAGGTCTTTTCATCTTATTTTGAATTTCTTTCAGTAGGGTCTCCTGAGTATGGGTTCAAAACAGAGTACTGGAACAAGGTTATGCAATGACTAGGAGCATGGACTCTGGTGTGAGATTCCTCAGGATTAAATCCTAGCACTTGGTGTCTGTATCTGGCCCGTGTTACTGTATGTCTTTGTGCCTCAGTTTCCTTAGTTTTGAAATGAAGGATTGAATCAATAAATGTAGGTTCTTGGCCCAAAATAAGCACTATGTATAGGTTAGCTGCTATTATTATAGAAAGAATGCTGTAGAAATTACATTAAATCCTTAATGAATTTCTATTATTCTGAGTGTTTAGAAATAATATTGTATTTAATTTTATCACAGACAATATGTTTCCATTTTTGACCATCATGATTATGCTAGAAGTGATTGATTGCACTGCTACTGTATATATTTTATGATCCCTGCTTTTAATTTCTTTACATAGGAAAAATTCTCAGGATATCAGAGAAGTGTGAAGATTTTCATAGCAGTAGTAAGGGAAAGTATACCACATTCCATGATATCTATTTTGCATATCAAAATTAGACATTTGAACCTATTTTATGGTCACCCTCATTTAAAAAATCGTCAGTGATTTTCTATAATAAGAAAAAAAAGCACTCATCATGGAAATCATGGACTCTCACAGGCTGGCACGAGTCCCATCACTTCTGGCCCTGCTGCTTCCCATCCTTGTTTCTAGCACTCGGAAGGAGCAAGTGCTCCCCATACATTCCAGGTGTTCTATCTTATGAAGATAGAACATTCTTCTTCTGAAGTCCTGATTCACATTTGCCTTCTCCAAGAGTCCCTCTCAACAAGAGACAGGGGGGTGGAGTTCTTGTCTTCTTTTCTCAAACTGTTATGAAATTCCTCCACTCTAATAGCAGTTCCTTATTCTTCTTTGTATTGACTTATTTTGTCAGTTTAATTGCTTTCATAATTCAAAATTTAAAAAGCATAGAAAAGTGCAAAGAAGGGAATAATGGGTATCCATGTTCCCCCCCCCATTACTCCTTTCTTTCCTCTCTCCAATGCTGTGAGATCCTTAAGAGAAGGAATAATTTCTCACCTACCTTAGTGTTTTCTCAGTGCCTGGGACAGTTAATGACACACAGGAAGCAGTCAGCAAAAATTTATGAATAATGCATTCAAATCGATGGAATTAGTTTGTAATTTTCTTGGAACACACTAATGAAATCAGCATCATTTACATTGTTGATAAATTTTAATAAAATGGGAACATTTTTAAAAGGTAGAGTAAAAGCAAATCGGGAAATACCTAGAAGGAAGGTTAAAGAAAACTATTTAATTGGGCTAAGAGACTATTGCAGTAATTTTAGCGTAAGGTACTGAATTGGATTCAAATGTTGCTTGTTATTTCAAAGGAAAAACATAATGAACATTGCCATGAATAGGTCATAGGGTATGGAGAAAAGTGAAAAGAACTAAAACCCTTTAAGCGTTTTGAGCCAGAAAATGGGAAAATTATTGTGCTATTTATGTAGAGATTGAAAAAGAAAACTAGTGTAGTTTCTATGCAAAAGAACTTAACTGAAAACCTCTTCACTTGTAAGGGAAGGCCAAATATCCAAATGGGATTTCCTAGTAGGCAATTAGAAGAGTGGGACTGGTGAGAGCTCTCCTGACATCTAGACCTACTTACTGTTATCCTCAAAACCTTTGATCCAAGGCTTGGGCCTGTCTCATCACCAGCATAGAGTTTAGTGGTTCTCAATCTTCCTAATGCCACCATGGATTTTCACTGTTACAAAGGGGTCACAACCCACAGGTTGAGAACCACTGGTTTAGAACGAATTTATTTGTTATCAGTTCAAATACATAGGTCCAGCTCTCTGCCTAATTTCTACAGTGTTGGCCTCTTCCTTATTTACCCCCCAAATAGCTGTCTCTCTGCTGGACTGGGGCCCTGCCCTGCATTCCTGATATCTGGTCAGCAGTATATTATCCTGACCTACCCTTCCTGGTACCCGGGATACCATTGGCTGGGCAGCTCTACTTTTGTCATACCCCTTTTTTGCTGCTGTGACATTTTTGTCTGTTCAAAAACATATAACGCCCTCCCTCAACTTGTCATTCACTCAAAGCACCATGTGGACGTAGCTACCTCTGGGAATGACCTGCATGGTGTCTCCGATCTACTTCATACTCCAGACACTCACTGTCTCCTGCACCCACTAGAGTGCCCCTGACCTTCAATCTTTGCTCCTAATTTTCTTGTAACCTTGAAAGCCTTTTTTTTGGTGTTTTAGAAGCTCTGCCCTTTCTTTAAGAATAATCATAAATATAATCTATTTGTGGAACTTTTTGTGATTTCTCAGTTTTATGTGACTTTTCCTTTTTTGGTTATCTGTAAATGTTTGCCTCTCTCTTCTGGCTCTAAGTCTGTTATTTCATATTTTACTATTTTTGAACTTATTTTACCTCTGTTTGTGATGCCCCCCCAACCATATATATTATTTTTATAAGCTCCTTAATGAAGTTATACAATATGGTACTTATAATTTATTTCCTAGTGATTAGCACAATAGCTTGCATTATTAGTATTTGATAAATACTGCATTTGTTGAGTGGAATTCATATGGTATCTAATACCTTTAAAATGATGAACTGTTTAAGATATGGGGAAAAAAGATCAGTGTTGGCATGACCATTCAAGAATTACCCATTCTGAGAGAGAAAAGTAATGGAAACAGAGATGAGAAAACCCAGAGATGGCAACTTGCTTTAGTTATTCAGAGAGTTGTGGGAGGGCCTCCCAGAATTCAGGTGAACAGTGTCTTAGCTAGTGAACAGCTTACTTTCATGTAAATAAGCTATTATTACTCATGTGCAGAGCGAGACATTTCTGTTCCTATTTTATAGCTGTACTGGCAAGTGGGTGCCAGAGGAAGAAGGAATTCCCTGGGTAACTAAACTCCAACCTCAAACCTCTTTACTTCCTCTGGGTGATTAATTATGTTACAAGGTTCTTAACAAAGGGCCGTTGATTCCGATTCTGAAGCGCTAGCGGATTGATGCTGCAGCACTTCGTTGCATCCAAGTTGAGTTAAATTTTTCTCAAAGCTGGTTTCTATTTCTGGCAGTAACTCTTCAGTTCTGGAACTTTAGTTCCAGCCAAAATAAACTATTGTCTCAGGTCTGTATTTTTCCTGAAGCACCATGGCATTTTTATGGAATGTGGAGACAGTTTTATGTAAGACTTTAAGAATAAAGGACCCAGGTCCCTTTCTCTGGCCTGCTATCCTTGCCTCTAAATCCCAGAATTCATACGGCTTCCAAAAAAGAGGCATCTTAAACCTTCCAAATATAATTCCTCATTTACATGCTATGTGAGGTAATTTACACTTCCTTGGTTTTTTTCATTTGACTGAAACAGCATAATTTGTTTTCATGTATACTTGGTTACATTTTTAAAGAAAAAAAAAACACTCTCCTGTATCATGATGATATGGTTCAAAATTGTCTTTTTATTCAATTAAACAACAGTGACAAAATTTTACTTCTTGAAGTAGCAGTTTTATCTGTAAACAGTGTGCTGTTAATGATAATTCAGAGAAGCAAATATCACTTTAAATCCTAAAATTGTTTTAAATGCAAAAGAGACATAGCTTGTATGTTTTCAATATATTTGAATTAAATTAAAAATTACATGTCCTTAAGGATATATTTGCATGCTATGGGACTATCTTTCACCTGATGGGATCAAAGTACTAATATTCAGCATTTTGGAAGGCCAGAGTCTCCTACTTTAATGACTAGTAAATTCTACTGACATTATTATGTTTTCATTATTTGAGTTTGTCTTATGAGCTCTCCTAAACATGGTTTGTAAATTGAGAAGTTTAAAAATAAAAGAGAGTCCTGAAGTCATTTCTTTATTAGAAAATGAGCTAATGCATACATAGTAATCCTAGAAAGAGTGATTATATTTTTAAAGCCCATTAAATTTTAAGAGTACTACCATTTTATTAAATGGTTATCTTTTAAAACAAGAAAATATATTCTAGCAATTTCAGGAAAATTGCAAGAATGAAAGTTTCATGATGTGTTGTTATTGTTGCCTATTACAAACAATTAGAAAGTTTCAGTTGTATAATATGGCCACTAGTATGTAGTGACTGTTCACAGCAGCTTTAATTTCATGTTCCATAAAATTGAGCTTCCTGTCTTTACATTTTAGAACCTAGATCATGAATCTTGAGAATTTCCATGTTAATGCGTAAGATTGCTAAGGAAAGGAAATAGTGTAATATGAGACGACAAAGAAATTGAAACTTCAAAGTAGACTTTTGCATAATAAGCAGAATTTTAATGCTTGTTGAGCTTAGGTATAGAATATACTAAAATGTAGTTTTGAGCCATATGTCTGGAAATGTCTTAACACTTAATGGAGAAAGCATGAGGAACTCCCCGGGATACTGGTATAGTGGGTTCAGGGGCAAATCTGAACTATTGGTAAAAATTTGCACTGATAATGTTCTTCCAAAACTCATTTTATATATGTTTGAGTATCAAAGATGTGTGGGAATTGCATGATGATTTCTTTTTCTTAACAGAAACCTTACTATTTTTAACACATAATACCTATCAGAATGATTTTACTTAAGCTAGTAAAATTTTCTTCCTATAGAACTATTGAAATATCTAAATTAAGGAATTGCTCTATGTTTGATTCTTATTCATGAATATTGAAGTGTAAGCTTTAGCTATGGTTTGTTTAACAAAATAAATATATTTGTTGTATTTGGTTTGTGGCGGGTATGCACAGCTATAAAAATGCACTGAATGTGTGGATAATACTGTACATAAATTGCATTTCAAGTGGCAAATATATTTGGATTATAGCACTTTAATATAGTCAACATAGTATCATGATAGTAACAGGAATTTTAATAAAGTGAAAACATTTATTAAAATCAATTATCACGTTAGAGAAAAAGGGCAAACTGGTTCACTAATTTGTATAGCAGTCTTTCCTACTCTGAATATTCATTTTATGTTGGTTTGATTTTTTAAGTGAAAAAATACTGGAGCTATTCTCAAATTTGTGATTAATTATAATTATGAACTATAGAACTTTCTCTTTTCATTATGAAAACCTTTTCATGTTCCATGAATTACTTTCTTTTAATAAGACATGACTTTACAGATAAGCACACGAAAGAGAGCTCTGTTTGCAAAATAATATACATTTATAACATAAAAGATTAAATAATAATATTTCCAGTACCCAGGCTTTTAATGTCATGGATTTTACTAAATTTTGCCGTGCTTCATCAAAGTCGAATTTAAAACTTTTCTGTGTTGTAAGGAGGGTCTTTCCTGCAGTCATGAAATCGTGTATTCCAGGATAGCAAGGAGACGTGTAGCTATACAAGTGACACAATAATACAAAGACAATCTCACTTCATCTGAGGTCTGGGGAGAAAGAAATAGTTATACTGTGAAAATATATTTTCAAACTTATGTAGAAACTTTTCTGACATAAGATTTTATAATTATTTATAATTATAGCAGTAAAGTTGAGTAAAATGGTTTACAACAACTAGAGAAACAGGCACCACAACTGATATTTATAGCAAATCTGTTGCCTTTTTTTCTCTCCTCTCCCCTCATCTCCCCTCCCCTTCCCTCCCTCCCCTCCCCTCCTCTCCCCTCTTCTCCCCTTTTCTTTTACTTTTTTTTTCTTTTTTAAGAGACAGCCTCACTTTGTCACTTTCAGCAGAGAGGCATGGCATCATAGCTCACAGCAACCTCAAACTCTTGGTCTCAAGTGATCGTCTTGCCTCAGCCTCCCAAACAGCTGGGACTACAGGCATTTGCCAGAACGCCCAGCTATTTTTTTAGAGATGGGGTCTCTTCATCTTGCTCAGGCTCGTCTGGAACTCCTGAGTTCAAGCAGTTCACCCACCTCAGCTTCCCAGAGTGCCCAGATTACAGGTTTGAGTGTTGCCATTTTCATAGCTACCATCACAAAGCTTAGGAAATAATGCAACTCGATTATCATTTATTGTGTGGCTACTAACATGGATATTAATGATAAAAAGTTTCTTTTTAATTTTGAATATTTCCTAGGAAGTGCCCATTTGTGGAAGGTTCCCTTCAATCCAATTAAATATAAGCTATAAAATACGATAACTTTCCTTAGTCCTACCACTAGTACATATACATATAAGCACACATTTAAATGCATGTGACTCAAACATCCTCATCAATATTCTTCAGAATGCAAGGGTTTGTATGTATTTCTGTGGTAATTTCTCTTTTTTTAAGATTTGAAAATAATGGGATAGTTAACACCCACCTGGGAAATGCTGCTTTCTTTGTTGAGAGTCCTTAGACGAGGCAGGTACTCAATTATAGCCATAGGTGGTTTGAACAACAATTCTTTACATTTTCCTTTGTTTTAAGTTACTAGTACCCTAAGTAATCTCAATGTAGAAATATTTTCCAGAATATAATTCCTATTCATATTTAAAGTAAAATATAGTTGTAGACATAGAAAATGTAGTTTTTCTTTAAACTGGTACGAACCATGTCTATATTTTTGATTCTACTGTTTGGGTATCAAAGGGTGATCCATTTCTTCTTGATATATTTTTGTTCTATGCCTTAGGCTTGATATAACTGTTCTTTCATTTAAAGAACAAATATTATGTGGTGATCATTGCTGCATACTCCAGTAATCTATGATCAGCAACTACTTACTATATGTTGGATAAGATTAAAATAATTTTCTTCACTTATATATACCCACTCCTATCATTTTCTTTGCTCACAATGACATTAACAAAGCCTGAGTATTTCACCAATTTTAGTGAATTGATTGTCAGATCAATACAGCAAGAAGAGTTATTAATAAATTATAAAAAGTATTGTCATTTCTGTAGATAATCACTTTCGACACTGTTGCCTAATCATTAAAATCACTCTAAAATTAGCTACTTATACCCTTTAGGTCTAATTTAGCTTTCTTTGTTTCTTTCTTTCTTAGATGGTTATCACTAGGAAATAGCCATCATTTTATGACAGTTTCTAAATACTAGGATTTAGTTTGTGAAATAATAAGGTGGGTATGCTGGGGGCAGGTAGTAGATGCTCTAGAGAACTGCTTTTTAAATTTTTAGGAAGTTTTGAGATTCAGTTCACATTGCTCTAGCTTTTTGGCTCAGAATTTCCTATAGTGAGAGTGCTTACGTTGTGGAAAGTGGTAAATTGTTTATATCAGAGCATTTCTCCTCTCCTGCCAGCACATAACTAGGTACAATTCACTCTAAATTATTGCCCCAAAATGATTCATATATTTCATAAGTAATTTACAATAAAAAACTAGAAGTGCTTTATATATGTATAAAAATTTGCATGAATTTGACTAAATGCATGTGACAAATGATGGCTAAATAAAACAAACTCTTTTAAATGTTTTACCATTAGGATATACTCATATAAGGAGTAGGGCACCAGCCCCACATGCCGGAGGTGGCAGGTTCAAACCCAGCCCCAGCCAAAAAGTGCAAAAAAAAAAAAAAAAAAAAAAAAGCATGTAGACTTTTTCTTTTGACTTACTTTGGAAATCAAAGATAATGTCATTTAATTGCAATCAGAAAATCTATTTATGCCTTAGTTTTAAGTCTACTTTTTAACAGCAAAGCAAAAAATATGAAAAAAATAGAGGCATACAGACTTTCAAAACCCTTTCATTTACTAAAGTAAATCATACCTATTTCTTGCTATTGGCCAAAGAAATGATGAGCATAGCTGTTTTTTTTAAAAAAAATACTTAGTAGTAGGATGACCTAGAAAATCAAATCACCTTATTTCTAAAATCAATGTCATTTTTTAAAAATGAAGATGTACTTCACCAATTGATAGGTGTGAAATGAAGGTTAAGTAATTCCAATAAGCTTTAAAGACTAACAAATGAATCATAGTACAAGAGTTATAAATGCAACTTAGTACTTTCTTACTCATGGTATAGTTAATGTTTAATATTTTTAAAAATATTAATAATAGGTATATATTATTGAATTACTATTACATTTGAGATATGCACACTTTGCATTTCCTAATTCTCCTTTTTACAATGATCTTGTGGATTTTGTAGATGGAGAATCCAAATTTCTAAAGTCTTACAAGACTGGAAAAACTACCTAATAAGTAGCAATAATGGATTTCCAGCTCAAGTCTTCTGGCTTTCAAGCCCTTGATATTTTCCTCTAGCCATTCTTCCCCTCTAAATATGTTAGCATTGTAAACAAATACATGCAATTTGTACAGCTTAAATTAGAACCATGATTCTGTTTAAACAATACAAAACTTTTAAAGTGGATAATACTACTAAGATTTTTCTCCTACTGACTAAAAATTATTACAAGGTTAACAGATGGTACAGATACTTTGCTTTTGTGTTTGTGAGTGCATGTTGGGCGGGGGGATTGGAAAATGGCTTTTGGGGAGTAATTCCTGTACTCCTTTTGTGGGTGAGAGCACAGGTATTAAGTACAACAGAAATGTTTATGCTTCAAATTTCTTCCACAGTGTATTGGAGTACTGACTGCCTTCAAATCTAACGCTAATAAACTTTTGAAACATTAAAAAGTTACAACCTGTGAACTATGATGCGGAAAAAATTATCAGATTCGGAGTTTTGAGGGAGTTTTGCCTCAATTTGTTACACAATTACAGTCTGAATGGTCTGCAACACCCAGACAAAAGCTTCACATTGATGCCTTCACCCCATTATTTATCTGCTGTCTTGGTAGAGATAAGAATAGGTGTAGATGATTTTTCATATCTAATATAATATGAAATTTTTAAAAATATTTTTGAGTTCAGGGAAAATAATTTTCCTAGAATAATTCATTTAGTAGGCATTAAAGTTAGTCTCTATAGTATTATGAATGCATAAATAATGCTGTATTCTGAATGTATCCCCCCAAATTCATGTGTTCAAAACTTAATCTCAAGGCAACAGTGTTAGGAGTTAAGGCCTCTGGAAAATGTTTAGGTCATGAGGAGTCCACTCTCAAGAGTGGAGTGGATTAATACTACTATGAAAAGAGCTTCTGGAGTGGGTTCGCTGCACCTGGCCCTTCCACTTTCTGTCATATGTGAAGACACAGCCATAAAGCCCTCACCAGATGCCAGGGCCTTGACTTTGGACTTTCCAGCCTATAGAACTGTGAGAAATATATTTCTCTTTTTTATAAATTCACCAGTCAGATATTCTATTACAGCAGCACAAAATGGAATAAGGCAGGTAATAATTGAAGTTTCAAAATTTCTATATGAAAAGTAAAATTTCATGTAAGACTTTCACAGAAAGGTGTTTTAGATGATTCCTGAATAGTTAGCAGTTCCTAAGGCTTTACAGACCTTTATTGCACCTGATGGGAGATTAAATGAAAGCTTCATAAGTAGTTAAAGTCCATTATTTATGTGAATATACTCACATATCTTTCTATAACTGCCCTCCCCCCATGTAATGGTGCAATACTGATTTTTATTATAGGCATTTCTCACAAGGTTCCTGAGCAAAGACATTTCTCTAGCAAAGAATCCAGAAACATCAACTTTTAACACATAAATGCTGTGGTATGTGTATTATCCTGAGGACTATTACTTATAAGTTTTTGTGAATTAATCTTAAGGAGCTGATACCTCCAACTTGATGGTAAGCTATGTTGGGGTAGGTACTCGGTTGTATTTCTGTATTTCATAGTGCAATACACAAAAAGACCACCCATTTATGTGCATGCAATATACCATACTTTTAGCATAGAATATAAGCTATGAGTACATGGTTCTACAATGTATCGTAACACCAAGATGGTATTTAAATGACATTTTATTTTTGAACTTCACAGTTTAATAAGATTTTCGGTTCCAATATCCCTGTCTCCACAGATAAACAAATTCCAAACTTCACCACAATTCATACCATCCTTTGTCCAAAAGGTGGAACATTAGAATGAGCTTCATTGAACTCAACCTCTGTTTTGCAACACAGCATTTATATATTAACTAAAATCTCATCTTTTCTTCTTATTCATAATCTTTTAGACCATTTTACTCATTCTGGCTTTACTGGTGTCTGTAATTAAACACCTATATTTGCATATTCTTTATGGGGTAAAACAGGAATTCTTAAAAATTTTTAATTTTCATTTCACTCCTCTATTCTGATCTCATATTTCACATTTCTTCAAGTAAATATTATTGAAGATTTCAGGGGAAGATTTAGCACTTCTTTACCACTGTAATATTATTTATAAACATATTTATATCAGACTTGTACTCTATTACTTTGGGAAATTATCAAATCATACCTCCAGTTGATTTAACTTTATTTTTGGGGGGGACATATAGAATTCTGCTGGCGGAGGCTTTGTAAGTAGTGTTCTATACATATAAGCTCTAAATTTTTAGGCTTCATATAACTAGAAAAATCATTTTACAAAAACAATCACACATTGACTGTAATAAATATGAGTCTCCTGAGCCTTTTTTCCTTCTTTGCAGTACAGCTCTAAAGGAGAAATGATCACAAGGCATTGAACTTTACTGGGAGCAGTCAATAGGACACTGGTACTTGGTGTGTGGGCCAGAAGCCTAGGTTGTTTGGGGTTTTATAATCAATTTCTTTTTGTTACTTTTTATATTACATATTATTTTCTATAATAGATATTGCAAAACTAAAACAAAATCTAATTATAAATTTTTGGCCATTAATATTTCAATGTGATCATTTCCTTCCCTATGAAGAAAGTCATAATTAGATAATATTTCTAAGTAAACAAATAAGAGCACAATGATTAGGAGAGTGGGTTTAGAAGTATTTTTTAGCAAAATCTCTTTTCTTGATTTTCTAAAAATCCATTCAACTACGTTGGTTAAACATTTTCTGTGCCCTGACATCCAGGTAGAATGTGACTCCTATCTTCCCAATCCACTTACGAGTTTGCCAGGACTCTTCAAAGGAGAAGACACACACACACACACACACACGCACGCACACTTCAGTTTATTGGGTATTACAGGTTTAGTCGATTTTCATCAAGTTTCCCAATAAAATTTTCAGAGAAAACAAAATCGTATACATCAATACTACTGAACCTTATAAAGTGTCACCTCCATAGTTTCCTTGGAAAAATCATAATTAAACCTCTGCTTCATTTAATATAACACATAGATTCTTTTAGACCACATCCATTTTTCAATGGCAAGTAGAACTCTGCTAGTCACTATGTTAATTTTAAATTCTAAACTTTCTCAACTTTAGATTGAATTCCATTTTAAGAACTATATTTTTGTACTCTTTAAAGAAAAAAGCTTTCTAGCTTCGGAGCCTATAGCTCACTTGCTAGTGCACCAGCCACATATGCCAGGGCTGGTGGGTTCAAACCTGGCCCAGGCCTGCCAAACAGCAATGACAACTATAACTTTTATGTATATATATAGCCAGGTGTTGTGGCAGGCACCTGTAGTCCCAGCTACTTGGGAGGCTGAGGTTAGTGAATAGCTTAAGCCCAAGAGTTTGAGGTTGCTATGAGCTATGATGCCACAGCACTCTACTGAGGGTAACGTAGTAAGATTCTGTCTCAAAAAAAGCTTTCTAATTACTAATTCTGTTAAATACATAAAATTTCATTATTGAGGCCTTAGACCATAGTCCTCTAGAGCTTATAATTGACTATTGAATGTTAACAATATGCAGGCACTGTTCTCAATAATTTATTTAACTTAATCCTCTTCACTTTATTTCTGTGTTAAAGATGAGCACAATGAAAGTACTCGGGGTTGAATAAGCAGATAAGTAATAGAGACTACCTTCTTAACATCTATGTGTTTGTTATATTGGGTAACCAAGATTCTGTTTTGAGTGTTTTAACTTTCACAGATGTATCCAGTATCACATTGTGTGACTATAGTATATGACCTCTGGTGGCTTCATTTTTCTCATCTATAAATACAGCAGGTGGAAATAGTTGACTTGAAAGAATCTCTCCAATTTCTAAAATGTATGCATACAAAATCAGTATTTATTAATTAAATTATATGCATGTAATAAATAGTTCATATATTATTAGTTCTTATTTAATTTTATGGCAGATAGAAATATGATGCTTCTTTCTGAAATCTACTGAAACGATAACACCTGAACAGGGATGGCTTCATAAAATGACAAACCATTTCTATGACAATGCCATATGCACCATTTTGCTATTTTGTGTGTATAATTCTCTGAAGTTAGTAGAGGCATTTATTCTATAGTCTTATATTTAGGCAAATTATCATTAACAGATTTCTTGATCAATTTTATCTGCAATCAGTGTAGTCGTTGGCTTAGAGCAGTAAGACTTGACCACAGTGTAAGGCGAATGATTTTCATGTGAGTAATTCATGCTACTTCTGAATCAGGTTGCTCATTCTCAGAGACAATTATAAACTAACAGTTGGAGTTACTGATGTCTTGTCCTAAATATTATCCTCAGACAGTGGTTTCTCAACTGGGGGTAATTTTTCCCCTTAAGAGTACTGGCAATATCTGGAGTCTTTTTGATGTCACACCTAGGGCTATATTGCTAAAATTAGCTAATTAAAATAGAAATGTCCAAAATAATCAATATGTTTAATGTAAGTATGCTTCAAAATATTGGTAATATACTAAAGTAGTATTTATTGCTTAAGTGAAATTTAAGTTGAATGGTAAGTCCAGTATTTTATTCAGCAACCCTAAAAATAGGGTTGGGGGGTTGCTACAGGAATCTAATGATTATAAGTGAGGATGTTGCTAAAAATGCCCAGGACAGACTTCCTTGACGCCTTTAATTTGCATGTGTTTAAATTTCATAGAATTTTACGTATCTACACATCTCATTGCTGAGTATCATATGGTTACCAAGTGGCCAAAGGGAGCACTTTGAAGGTGACCATAGTGATATTCAGCAATGAGGTATGGAGCACCTTTTCTAGGATAAGCTGATGAACTTAGTTGTTTAACATTGTATAAATGTTACAAGATTTATCCAGTCTATAATGTCAGTAGTGCTTAGGTTAGAAACCATGACCTATGTGCAGTAGTTTCCTTTACTTGGTATAATATTCAATATTTGGGATTTTAAACTTTACAAGAATAACACTGATTAGGTGCATTTATACTTGAACATGTTTAAGATGCCATCATAGATTTAAAATGAAGGTAATTATCTGTCCCCATCTACCATTAATTATCTAAGAGATGTGTACAAACTCTTTAAAAAGTTAATATAAATAGCTATTGAGTGATGTTTTTCATTTCTGTAAACAGAAGGTCACTTAAATTCCTATTCCAGAATGAGGCCCTTTAAGGTTATCTTTGAAATCATAATCTATGACCACAACATAAATCAAAGATCCAGCAGAGTTTTAGGTGTTTGGCATTGAAAAGACAAAGTTAAATAATGCAAAGTTAATCTCAAGTTACCTAGAATCTATCCAGAGTCCAGACAAGCAAAGCAGAAATGAAGATAAGTGAAAAGTTCAATAATTTGTATGTTATTACAACAAAAATATATTATAGTCATAATGATGACTTGCCAAACAAAGTCTCAGAAACATGGCAGAATTGCAAGCTCTCAACTCTGAAAATATGTAGACAATCTTCCATAATGTGAAAGAAAAATCTTTGCATGTATTCCTGTTACACGTCCTAGAGATTATCCAGACTCCTAGCGGAAGTGGTACTGAGTTTTCTGGCACCTACTGCAAGTGTGTATGGTGTTATCTGATGCCATAGACAGCTCAGGCCTTTAGGCCTCATTGACAACTATAAATTAGAAGTGTCACAATTTTTTTTGGCCAGTGCCAAGTAACCCATTGTCCATAATTTGGGAAAACAGTTTCTTTCCCTCCCTAATTCTGCAAAGATGCAATAATACCATGTAAGTCTATAAGAGTTCCATAAGCTGACGTAAGATCTGATTAGGAGGTAGTTGGGAATGCACATAGAAGTTTGAATCCTCTTTATGACTTTCCCTGATGCTTCTGCATATATTAAAGTGTCAGTGTGATTGCCAGTATTACCTTAATTCACCTCCAATGTCTGAAGAAACTAGAGCAATATTTGGCATCAAAGATCTACATTCTAAGAGGGAAGAGAACATTCATACAGTGGTAGAATGTGGTCAACATAGTAAGAAAGGAACAAAAAAAGTTTAATGAGAACCCCCAAAGGAGTCCCCTCTTTAAACTTATAAGGTGACGGGGACTCTGATGGACTGCTTCATTCCAAAGAGTCTTCGTTAGGGGTTCTCGTTTTATTGAAGGTGCACATTAGGACCTTTAAGAAATCCTTTGCTATTAGGCAAAATCTGGATTCAGGTGCTTTGTTACATTAGATGGATGCCCGTGATCTTCCTGTAGTTTTTGTTTTCTCTCTGAAATATGGAAAAAGTCATCCAGTCAATTTTGGGCATCTGTATTGAGTGTCTATGTCTAGAGATACATAGCAAGGTTTACAAATTTACCTTTACCTAAAAGACATTTGCTATCTGTTTTTATTCTGTGTTAAGTTCTTTGAAGTTGGCAGTAAGAATGAAATCTATGCCCATTTTGACTCAAGTAAATTGCATTATATTCCCATTTTATGTATTCTTTGGCCTCATTTTTTTAACAAAATACTTTTTAAATTAAATTTAGTGTGTGACAGTAATTCTGATACTAATTTTATCGGCTTTTTTATGGATTTCTCTTTGCATTTAGGTAATGGAGATAGAATCTTTGGGTTGAGAATTTACTATCAAGGAGAATTACATAGTAAAAAGCAAAAGAAGGAAGATGTAGAAATTTTTAAAAGTCAAGAGTTGAAGTCTCCTTATTTAAAAATAAAGGAACCACAGTAAGAACAGTCTGCAAGTAAAACTGATTTTATACTTTGATGGGCACAAAAAGTAGAGAATTGAAATGAGTCATGGATAAGGAACCTATTTTAAATTGGCTAAAATGCCTCTGACTGCCATCTTATCAAAATTACAGAGTGGAAAGAGGAAAGCAGTAAGAAAGTCTTTGTTCTAGTATTTGACAGTTTATCCCAGGAATGCAGCGCAGTGCCAAGGCAGGATTGTTACCTACCCCAAGGAAATATCTACATCTAAGTTGGAGACAACTTTGGAGACCTGGGTGTTTCATTTTGATGAAATTCTGAAGTATGAAGTACGTGTTTCAGCATTTTATATTCATTTCTGTGCTTCTGTTAACTTTATAACAGTTTAAGAGTAATCCTTCTCTCTCTCTTTCTACATTCATACACACAAACATATTTGAACTTGGCTTAATTCCCTCTTTTCTTTTGGTAAATTTTTAAAACCTGTGACAAATTTATGATGTTTCTGGATTCAGAATTCTGCTTTATTCTAAATTGCAACACAAAAAAATACGAATTTTTATAAAGCATCTAGAGCTTGTATCCTTTTCCCTTGATATCACTTTGTATAGCATGATTTGTGTTATGAATTAGCAGGTGTAATATTTTCTCACGTAAATAGCTATTGCTCAATATTAACACACTTACGCATGTTCTCTTGTGATTAATCTCATTTTGGGAATTACTTGTATAAACATAAACTTAAATGGTTAGGGAAACGTCAAGTCTGCAAGCTACAATTAAACATCTGTTACATACATTCTTAGGTATACATGGTTACTCTTTCAATATGAAACACAAAATTAGAACTAAATACACTGAACAGGAACAAATAGGAGATAATCTATAAATAACCTATTCTGACTGGTTTCATCCCTGAAATCATATTAGACAATCCTATGAATAATCCCAACTTACTGAAACCTAAGATAGATTAGTTTTCATTATATTTTTGTGGTTGATTATATGTCTTGAAAAGGTAATTTATAGATTATATCCTATTTGTTTGTTAAGGGTATTTAGTTCTAATTTTGTGGTGAAAAAAGATACACTTACCAACTGACAATCACTAGTCCAGTAGATAGATTGATTTTTGAAGACAGCTATCACAATAATTTACTCAAAATTATGTACAAATTCCTTTTGTTTTTATTATGTAAAATTTGAGTTTGCTTTATAAGAGAAACTATTATCATTGCTGGATTTATTTTTTCAAATTAAAAACACAACTCATTGTGGCTGTTTTTAATGCTATCCTATTCTACATCTAGAATTATGGTTCTTATTCCCATTTTTCCCAACACCCCCTCTCTTCCCCCAGTGTACAATAGACACATTCATTAGTAATAACAGCTTACTATGACTGTGGTTCTCAAATCTGGAGAGTGGATTGGCAAAAGGATTTAAGAACCTCTGGGGAAGGTTGTTTACTTTGAAAAAAATATGGGAAGCTGAAATGCCCACTCATTAAGAGGCTGGAGTAGCAAGTTGGATAAATGCCCATATGGAAGGCAATTTCCCGTTTAAATGTGAAAATTACTAGCATCAGTAAGATTATTCTATAAATTTCCCTGCTGCCATCCACAATCCCTATGCCTCTATAAAGATGATCATTAGCTTCCTATACCTATGGACTTTTTCAGCTTTGTTAATAAATAACAGAGTATTTCTCATTATCAATGGCTTACAAAATACTGACACAAGAAGTTCCATCAATATGCAAAGGCTTAATGTTTATTCTTTCTTCAGAATATGAAATGAGAAGTCATTTTAATGTAAGCCTTATAGACATTCCATTACATCTTGAAATCTTAAAGACATAGGTAAATTATGTTCTTTGTTTAAACAAGTTAATAAGTTTGCCCAGAGTAGCCAAAAATATACTGAATCGTACTTTATTACTTTTTTCTGCTAAAGAGCATTCTGTGCCAGTAGTGAACAGACCAAGCCCTCACATTTCTTGTCTTCAATAAAACATCATTATCTTTTGGCATTCTCTTGCACTGGGAGAAATAAAAAGTCACATGTGGAGAAGTTCTAAATGCTGGACAGAAATGATCCTTGAAGGGCAATTTTTATCCTCCACGGAAGTCTTGCAGACTTCTTCCATTAGTGTAGTCCCAGGGAGCAAAAGGTTAGGAAGCTGGGACTGCCAGCTCTACCTGAACACATAAGTCAACATTTCCTGGAGGCACTGAGAGAGTGTGAGGGTGAACCCACAGGTGCATTAAAGTATCTGAGATGAAAAAGAACAATTGTAGTATTTTATGTCTGAATATTCTGTACTAACGATGACATTATGTTTGTGGCTGTAGGGAAGAAAGGAAGGCAGGGTGCAAAATTCCCCCTCAACACCTTGCATTTGGCATTGGATATGGGAGGTTGAACAAAATGGAGAGAGTTTTGCCTCCGTTGAAACAGCTGGGAAACAGATGCAAACTGATATGAAATTTGCCAAAAACTAAGCCCAAGATTCCCACCCATTTTCTACCAAAGAATAGCTACCCTGGTGATAGAACTAAAGGCCTCAGTCTCGGCCAGTGATTGACTTTGGAAACTGCAAAAATAAAAACAAAAGCAAGTGAAAAAAAAATTTTTAAATTTCAAGATTGTAGGAAATGCAAGTCCAGAAATACAATTCCAAGGAGTATGTTTTTAATAAAAAGAGTCTGAGAGTCTTGTGGGTGAAAACCACAGCAGAATCGTATACACAAGGACAAAGCCCTGGCTGGATTGACGGTCATGGGCACTGCCTCACCTGCACTGTCATTCTCCGTCATAGGTGATGAAATCAAGAAGCTACACACCTAGTCCTTGTCATATAATTTAATGCAATTTAACTACAATTTAATGGCTCCTTCTGTGACTGTCATAAATGTAAGTGTGCACAACTCACTTTCTTCTAGTCACTGCATTTCACTTTGTGAGCAATTTTGGTTTGGAATTCAGGCATTCAGTAAATTGTTTTTGGATTTAACTATTGAGTTACAGCCAGATTTTTTGTTTAAATTCAGTCACTGGCTATATAAACCTCCTATTGTATATTTCTAGTTACAGTGGGTGTGTTTATAGATCCAGCACACGTAACCATCCTGCCAAGCACTGGCCTACATTTTGTGTGTTTGTTTCTGTGGATGTGTGGTATTTATGAAGTACTTTTAAATATCTCAGAAGTTAAAGAAGATCAGTTTCAAAGAAACTAAAATAAATACAAGTTAATAGGCTTTCCTCAATGTAAGTTCGTTCATTCATGCTTACATAAGGGAATGTACTATCCATGAATCATTCAAATTGAATTGCTCATGAGAAAAAATGCTCTGGCTTAACTGTCCGTTTCCAGAGTTTGACTGAAGGGAAAAGAGTATTGTCCCCACATAAAGAATAATCGGCCACAGATTTCAGGCAGAGCATAGTTCCAAACTGGCAAGAAAAAAATTTTTTAATTCATCTGAGAACATGGATGCTTGTGAGAAACTTGTTATCTGAATGTTCTGCACTGTGACCAAGTTTGAAGGCTGTGAGAACAGCCCAGGGAAAAGATTTTTTTTTTTTTTTTTTTTTTACACACAATGCCAGAATCGTTAGGTGTTCCAGCAATGTGAATATTGGCAAATCAGTAGCTATAAACGAGTGCAGGATGGACTGTAGTTTGCACGCAGAGCCAGGTAAGTTGGCATGGTGGACACATGGCCTGTCTCAGAACTCACACATCATCTAGTACATAACTCACCTGCTCCCAGGGGCTTTCTAAAAAGAGTAATCAATCTGTTTATGACATATCACAAGAGGCTTTTGTGCTGGATAAAACCACACCTGCCCTGCCAAGGTGGGGAGCCAGGCAACACAGGAGGAAGTGACAAGCCCAGAAATATGGTCAATGAATGATGAAGAATTTTAGATTGTGCCAGGACATTCTCAATGACACATCAGAGAAAAAGGAACGGCCAGTACACCAAAGATGTTGATACGAACCTGTTGCTGCCACTGCTGCTGCTACTGAGCCTAAAATATTTTATATCTGGCCCAATTAGATTCTGGTAAGAGTCAAACAAAAGTGTTTAAAGTCTTCTGTCTAGCGCATGGTCTACAGACACATGAAAAAATACTCATCATCTTTAAACATCCGAGAAATGCAAATCAAAACCACTTTGAGATACCATCTAACTCCAGTAAGAGTAGCCCACATAACAAAATCCCTAAATTATAGATGTTGGTGTGGATGTAGAGAAAAGGGAACACTTCTCCACTGCTGGTGGGAATGCAAGCTAATATGTTCCTTTTGGAAAGTAGTTCAGAGAACACTCAGGGTCCTGCAATTCCTCTACTAAGAGTATATCCAAAAGACCAAAAATCACTTTGCAGAAAAGATATTTGCACCAAATTATTCATTGCAGCTCAATTCGTAATAGCCAAGTCACGGAAGAAGCCCAAGTACCCATTGACCCATGAATGGATTAATATGTTGTGGTAAATATATACCATGGAATACTACACAGCTTCAAAAAAAAGATGGAGACTTTGCCTCTTTTATGTTTACATGGAGGGACCTGGAACATATTCTTCTGAGTAAAGTATCTCAAGAATGGAGGAAAAAGTACCCAATGTACTCAGTACTTCTATGAAACCAACTTATATTTACTCACACTTTCTTATGAAAGATAGAACACAATTATAGCCCAGGATGAAGGAGAGAAATGGAGTGGGAAGGGAGGGGAGGGGAGGGGTTTGATAGAGGGAGGGTAAAAGGCGGGACCACACCTATGGCGCATATTGTGAGAGTACAAGTCAAATCTGTCAAGTGTAGAACATAAATGTCTTAACACAATAATCAAGTAAATGAGGCGAAAGCTATGTTGATTGGTTTGATGTCAGCACATCACTTTGTATAAAAATCAACACATTGTACCCCACATATGGATGAATGCATTCATGATCTATGTGCATATGACTTAATAAAAAAAAATTGAAAAAAAAATTTAAAAAGTGCCCAATCTAGTGGATTTCCATTTTACAGGGAGCACTTCAGTCAATCTTCCTCCAAGCAGACAGAAAGGGGGAAAAAATTAAAACTACATTGTGGGGCTAGGAGAGGTGGCTCACACCTGTAATCCTAGCACTTTGGGAAGCCGAGGCAGGTTGATCCTTTGAGCTCAGAAGTTCAAGACCAGCCTGAGCAAGAATGAGACCACATCTCCACTAAAAATTGAAAAAAATTAGTCAGGCATTATGATGGGTTCCTGTAGTCCCAACAACTTGCGAGACTGAGGCAGGAGGATCACTTGAACCTATGAGTTTGAGGTTGCTGTGAACTAAGCTGATGCCATGGTACTCTAGTCTAGGCAACAGAGTGAGACTCTGCCTCAAAAAAATACATTTTTTGGCATATTTAAACAACTGGGTGAAAAAACAATATAATTTTAAAAGATATTTTGTAAACAACATCTTATTACATTCTTCTATGAAAAAAATGATAATATTACTTATAACTTTTGATTAATAATAATTTTTCCTGCATCACATCTCTCATTTGGGCTCAAAGAAGAGTTATTTGAACTCCAACTTTGTAACGATATCGTGGCTTTTGTGTACTGGTGCAAAAATCATCAGAGACCAGATATAATTTTTAGTAGAATACTAACACCCCCCCTTTGTTTTTGTTTTTGTTTTTTTGAGACAGTCTCACTATGTCGCCCTGGGTAGAGTGCTGTGGCATCACAGTTCTCAGCAAACTCCAAGTCTTGGGCTCTAGTGATGCTCTTGCCTCAGCCTCCCAAGTAGCTGGAAGTACAGGAACACACCACAATGCCCACCTATTTTTTGTTTGTAGTTGTCATTGTTGTTTGGCAGGCTCTGGCTGGATTCAAACCCACCAGCTTCGGTGTATGTGGGTGGCGCCCTAGCCGCAGAACTACAGGAGCTGAGCCCCGCCTTTGTTTTGATCATGTTGATATTTCACTGGGGATCAATTACAAGTGAATTACTAGAGATGTGTATGATTACTTTTTACTTGATCTATGTGGGTTTTTCCCATTATTGATGCACATTCTGCTGTTCGGTGTATTTAGAATATCTTCTAACCTATATCTTGGAGACATTATGAGGATAAATAAAATACTATATGCTAATTGTATCTTGATCACTTCAAGGAGAAAGAAGGAATGATATGCTCCAAATTATTATTGATATTTCCGCATTGCACTATAAGATTTGGTGTTATGGCTAGCTGCTGCTATGTGTTGTGCATTTTGTGTTTATCTTATATATAATGAAAAATACATTTTAAAACTCTGTGCATATTTTAAGTCATATCAATGTGATTTCTTTATAGATCCCATGTTTGACTAAGCATGGTAGAAAATAAAAGAAGAGCATTGCTATTGCCCTTGAGGACATTATACTTAAGTAGAAATAAAAAGTCAATAAATACACCATATTTTTGAATATGTCAGTCTGAGCTTCAACTTTTATGGTCTAGTCGCTAAATTTTTGGATTGCTCAAAGACAGCCACTTAATTTTTTTAGGATTACTGTGTTCATTCATACTTAGACTTCAAGGATACATGTGAAACAACTTACTAGACACAACTTCATATCTAAAATTGTTTTATAGAAAAGTTTTAGTTTACCTCATTATCACCTTATGAGCAATTAAAGTTTTCATTCATATTTTATAAGACGGCAATTAGACATTTTCCCAATTAGGCTCTAAATTACTTGAAGGAAGATGAGAAAAATAAGAAATGTATCTTACTCTGTTGAGATGAGATAAATCTTGTCTTGGGTCTCTATTTGTTCCATGTCTAGCCCAGTATCCGGAAAAATATTTACTTAATAACTATGAATACCATGAATAATATGTTTGCATGTATTTCAATGAATGAATGAATGAATGAACATCTTACTATTTTTTTCTTTTTTAGACTCCCAGGAAGGAAATTACAAGTCAGAAGTAAACAGTAAGCCCAGGAAAGAAAGGACAGCTTTTACTAAAGAGCAAATCAGAGAACTTGAAGCAGAATTTGCCCATCATAATTATCTGACCAGACTGAGGCGATATGAGATAGCGGTGAATCTGGATCTCACTGAAAGACAGGTAATGCTGGCATTCTCATTACATGGTCTTCTAAATTACTATAAGACAACAATCTTCTACCATTTTTGAAATACCTGGATATGAAGTTCTTGAATATCAGTTGGAAAACAGGTATACTATTACATGATGAAGTTTTTAAAAAAGAACCCTACATTTGTTGAGTTTAAGAAAGAACCCTTCATTCTGAGAATATGATCTTCCTCTATTTTTAAGTTATAAGGCATTATTTCTTTCACATTATGAAGCATATAAAGAGAAATTAAGTGTAGTTATATTTTAAAATCTTATTTGGCAAAGTAGAAAGCTGGCCACCCCAGAATGGTTTTCTGTATTGTTCAGAATAGTGTTTGGTGTGTTGCAACAACATATTTACCCTCCAACTTCAATGGAATGCAACCACAATGTTTATTATTTGTTCATTCTCCATATCAACACTACAAGTACCAATAATCACTTATAGATCCAAACTGACTACATGGCATCTCGACTTGAGGTGTCCTAGATAACCACAGGAGTTAAGAAAGAATTGGAAGTTCATGTACTAACTTTTACATGTTTTCACCTGAAAATGACTCATGTTACTTCCATTTAAACTCTAATGTCTAGAATAGGCAAATGGTGCAGCTTAGGTTCAAGAAGGCTGGAAAATAATGAAAAAGCAAAGATAGTAGATCATAGGTAAATATCCCCTTTGCCCTAATTTTGAAATTCTGTTGGTTTTGGTAATTCTAAATTCTGATACCCATTCGCAGAATACTTTGTCATTATTAGTATTCTCTTGATCCCAATTAATGCGTCATGACTAATATTTTTTAATTAATTGCTTTTTGTGTCTCTTTCTTGGGTTTTATTTGGATGGCAAATGATTTGCTCAGTTGTGTTCCCACTGTATTCCTTGTATAGATACTGATTTTCTCTGTGAGAATGTAGCCAACTACTGATTAACAGTTGCTAATCTTTACAAAAACATTCCTGAAAGGCAAATGCAAACATCTTTATGGACAGTGCAGTTATGATTGGCACTCTTAGGGCTGGAGTTTCATTTCCTCTCTCACAGTACGTACCTCCTCCAGGGATCCCATTGGAACCAAAGAAATATCAACAGGGTGTGGACAAATGAACATATGTCTTAGGAAAACAAGTTATTTTATACAATTTCTTAAATCATCTGCTTTTCTTCTGTTAATTTTTACATTTCAGCTTTCAGAGGTTATTTCTGGGTAGCAGAAACATACAGAGGAACACTTTTATCTGGTTTTATTCATTGGCAGTTTATATTTTATTAAATATTATGACTAGTACCAAATTATGGAGCACAACATTTTCCTTCTCTTGAACTTCACATACAAAATTCCTCTGTAAGGTACATTGGGCACGCTGGAAAGTAGGATCCAAAATCTACATTATCAGACATCTGTTTTATTTTTACATATTTTATAACTTGGAACAGGAGAAAAACAGTATTTGTCTTTTAAGGAGATTGTACATTAATGTTCTTATATGGAGATAGTGAAAACCAGGAAATGCAACCATGTTTTGTATAATGCATGAAGGAAATAAGGAACTAGGGTTTCTTTCCAATCTGTAGTAATGAATAATATGCAGTACTATGCTCTTAGCCAAGAGGAAAATCAAGATTCTGTGATCTGTAATTATCTCCTGTAATTTGATTTAAGAATAATTACTTTTCTGAGCCAGTTTTGTAAATATGGTTTGAAGATTTTGAAGTTATTTTGCATATTTCTTCTTTTTTTCTAATTGATTTGATGTGCTTGAGAAAGAATTACATGCAAAAATTATATATATATACTCACACACACAATATGCTATATACATACTTACACATACACACATTTTAATCACTTCAAAGATTCTTTTTAAATATTGTCTCTGTCTACCTCAGCTGTATAACAAACCACTCCGAATCTTAGTGGCTTCAAACAAATGTTTTATTTGCTTACAATATCGTAGGTGAGAGATTTGTACTGAGCTTAGTTGGATAGTTCTACTGTTGACCTTGCATAGGTCTCTCACGGAGCTGCAGGTAGCTAGTAGGTTGACTAAGAGCTGGTTGGGTCTCACCTTGGACAGCTAGTTGCTGCTACACATGGTGTCATGTTCTTATGGGCTAGGCTGGTATTTCATCTTCTTATGGGCAAGCCTGATATTCATCTTCTTATGAGCAAGCCTGGTATTTTTCAAGGGGTGATGGAAGGATTCCCAGGAGCTGTGAAAGGGAAAACTCCAGTGTGTAAGAGCTTTTCAAGTTTCTTACATCATATTTATTAATGTCTTATCATCCAAATAATATCGTATGACCAAGGTTAGTGTCAACATCGGAGGCGACAATATCATCAAATGTCATTCCTGAAATAATCTAAGCACAGAATCATAGGGGAGTAAAATAACAACCAAAATAAAAAAAAAAATACAAAACCTTGAGGGATCATTACATTATCAAACAATTGAAAATATTATATTGTGTATTTTGCACAAGATTTTTTTATTTCATAAATCTCTATTTACAGTTTTGCAAGTAAGTATGTGTGGAATTTATGTGCTTCTTCAAATCTAAGTCTTAGAAGGTTAGTCAGAAAGAATCAAATTGGTATGAAGGAAATTTGAATAAAAATGCAAGATTTTTCCAATTGAAATTGTATATTTTTCAGTAAATAACAATATCATCAAGATATAAAGTGGAAATTAATACTTCCTACTACTCTTTGTTCTACTCAGATTTATATGTCATATGGATAGGAAAGAATTTTTAGCATAAACTTTAGCATAAGCATAAATATCACCCAGTAGGGAAAATTATGCAAGGCATGCTGGATTAATTCTTTTGTAACACAAATATTTGTTGAGCTTGTGCTAGAAATAAAAGCTCATTCAAATAAGCTAGAGAAGTACCTGCTAGAACTCACAGTAAAGACATAGAAATTGAGTAAGTATGACAATTGTAACTGCTGAATGATGTAAGAGAGAAATGACAGGGTTGTACAGGAGCCTACTCCACATGCAAACTATTCTAATTTAGAAGTGTGCACTCTTTTTATTCCCATTAGCTACACTTACCTTTTCTAAACTTTAAAATAACATGAAATTTTAGGAAAATAACTTAAACATACACACCAAAGAATATTATATGTGTATACACACACACACATATATATCTAACTTCATATAGACATATATATACTATATATATATATATAAAACCTATGTTGTTCAATGTTTTCCTTAGCTTTAATAGCATTCACTAAATCTGAAATATTTTTTCTCAACTTTGCTAAAGCCTTTTGTGAAACAGAGATAGAATACATATGTCATGTAAAGAACAAAAAAACAAATAATAAATCATTAGATCTATGGTAGAATTGTTCTAGAGAAATAATTTCCTCCTAAATTAAAACTTACTTTATTTTAAACTATTCTTAGACTTACATTCATCTGGAAATTTTACATGTTTGCCTGTAAAATATGCATGCCTACAACTGATGTTATTTTTAACTAACACTGTCTTATTTATATCACTGATCATAATACCTAACACACATTTTATGATGGGACATGTATACATCCTTATAAATATTTGCAACAATGATTAGTTTTTCTTTCAGAAAAACATAAGAAAGTGTTAAATCCTTAAATGTCTCATAGGATTTGAATCTTCAAATTCCCACCTACGTAGTCTATAATTATCTTTGAACTTCATCTAGCCAAAGAAGACAAAAAAATAAATAAAATAAAAAGAGGCTCATTCTGTGAAGTAATTCAATATTAGCACATAAGTACTGAAGAAATTTATTTTACGTTAAATAAAAATGGAGACCTTAGAACAGAGTTGAACTTCAAGTATTTTGATGATACAATGCTAATTGTAGAACAGTTACAGATCACTCCAACCTTTGCCTTTCTCACTTTCAGCTTTCAGTTTCCAATGTATTGTCATATATCCTTCAAAATTAGCAGCTCATAATCTTCAATCAGCCAAATCACCTAGAATATTGTGAAGAGGTAGTCAGTCTACAGCCTTTCTTCTTCCAAAGGTATTTTTAAGTTAGACAAACTTATTTTGGCTTTCTCTTCCATTCAGATAAACTTGGAGAAAGCTCCCAGCAGATTGTTAATATCCTACAGTTGGAAGATGACAGAAAGCAGCTGCATGAGAGTATCAAAGGATTGGTGAAATTGACATTTTTATAGAGTTAAGGCTGCCAAATATAGAAAAAGTGGGAGATCCTTTCACTTCACAAAACCTTTTTCACAGAGCTAATCAAACTTACAAAGCTGCAGATTTGTAAACTAACTAAGATTACTGGAATAAACAGACTGAATTCATGACACCTCTGCCAAAATAAATGGAAAATCCCACCTAGTTGGATCAAACATCATTAGTGGAAATGACAGGGATTGTGTTTTGTTTGTTACTCATAAATCATTACCTGGCCCAATGTCAGGTATTTTCAAAATAGCTATCAATTTTTTTTTTTTTTTTTTTTTGTAGAGACAGAGTCCCACTTTGTCACCCTCAGTAGAGTGCTGTGGTGTCACACAGTTCAAAGCAACCTCCAATTCCTGGAGGTTAGGTGATTCTCTTGCCTCAGCCTCCCATGTAACTGGGACTACAGGCGCCCGCCACAAAACCCGGCTATTTTTTTGTTGCAGTTCAGCAGAGCTGGGTTTGAACCCGCCACCCTGAGTATATGGGGCCGGCGCCTTACCCACTGAGCCACAGGCGCTGCCCATAGCTATCAATTTTTTTGGTGACTATTAGAACAATTTTTTTTGTGTGCCACATAAAGTTTTTGTTTTCTTTTTTACACAACCTTTCTATTTCACAGGTTTATTTCTATACTTTTATATGAGTACATTTAGTTATCTAGCTAATAACTTATGTGTCTGTGACCAAAAATGCTATCTGTTCAGTTTCATCCCATCCATGACTACCTGTGTAGCCACTGATTTAGAAATGCTTCATTTCTTTGGAGTGTATTTAATGGTTACAGAGTAACAGTAAGATGTTTTCTTTGCTTCATTAATGGTGTGCCAACTATTTTGAAGGAATTGACACAATTTAACTCAAACTGGAAAAATAGAGCTGGCACAGGATGGAGGAATGGATAATGGGAATGAGAGGGATCTCAGTTTGCCATGCAAAGAGAAATTTCTGAAAATACTGTTTTTCAAAAATAAAGCAATACATATTGAGAATGTGCTGTTAACACTAAAAGCTAGACTCAAGACTACTTTGCCTTCTAATTTAAAAAGATCAGTAATAAACCAAGATTCATGTGGAGGAGATCAATCTTTAATTCTTTTTAAAATTAATTTTCAGAATCATTATCTATGTAAGGTAAAAGACTGAGAAATAAGCAACTGATTGATGCCTCACTATTTATAAAAGTAAATGCTCAAAACTGAAATAAAAAAGAAACCTCTCAAAATAACTCCTTACATTTATTGAACTGGCCTTGAGATTATATAATTTGTTTCTTTTAAAGTGCTCTCTCGCTTCATACAGATAGCACCATAGACAGACAGGTAGAGATATTGAGATATATGGGTGTGTCTCCTACTGTACCTATGTACACACATACATACATCTCTCCGTGTGTGTATGTATATATATGTGCATATATATGTGTATGTGTGTGTGCATAAACACAAGTCAAATGAGCTTTTATTTTAGAAATGTTATTGAAATTGACTTCACTGATTCTGACTGTAAGCATTCATCATTGGTGTAATAAAATAATAAGGATAATTTTTTTCTCATTAGTCTAAGAATTTGCCACATTTTATTTCCAAATTTTTTCATTAAGGCAGAAAATACATTAATTTATGTTTGATCAACAAACACATAAACAATAACATTCTGAAACATCATACAACATTGCCTCACAGGATCATCAGTTAAAGCATATTGCTAAAGAAAGAAAATTCTGCTGTGAAAGATGACTCCATGTACCCCTTTTTTATGATGTCCTTGCTACATGTGATATTTTCATGTCATTTAAAATAATTCTAAAACAGAGAAACCTCTGGACATTTTGAGACATAAGTACAACTTTTATGTTGACATCCTCAATTTTAAGAAAATTTTCTATTGTCTACATATATTTATATAGAACAATACATACTTATATTCTATGACATCTATAAAATAATAAACCCATGCCTAAGAAAAGCAGCAATTTCAGAGACTATGGCTGTAAAGGATTTTGTACTAATTGGTCATTATATTCTCTATATTCCAATGATTCCTGATGAAAAATTCACAGATGAATTAAATTTAGAAGAGACTTTAAACTTCGATTTTTTATCACTTCTAATTTTTTATGTTTGCTATATTTTTTAAAATTGGAGCTGGAACATATTCTTCTTAGCAAAGTACCTCAAGAATTGAAGAAAAATTATCCAATGTACTCACCCCTACTATGAAACCAAAGAAATTATGAAAGCTATAACCCAATTATAGCCCAAGAATATGGGGAAAGGGGATAGGGAGGGGAGGGAAGGGAGGAGGGTGGGTGGGGGGCGGGTAATTGGTGGGACTACCAACAGTGCATCTTACAAGGGTACGTGTGAAATTTACTAAATGTAGAATACAAATGTCTTAACACAATAATTAAGAAAATGCCGTGAAGGCTATGTTAACCTGTTTGATGAAAATATTTCAAATTGTACATAAAACCAGCACATTATACCCCACAGTTGCAATAATGTACACAGCTATGATTTAATTAAAAAAAATGGTTGGGCACTCCTGCAAAAAACAAACAAAACAAACAATGTTTGAACTTTTTCCAGTTATGATAATTATTGACACTTTTTGGTGGATCAGCATATATCCATACAATAGTAATAATTGTCTTTATAAGTTCTTACAGTCATTTGAGATCTACATCCCTAGATCTAATAAGTGGAATGACTAATTTGTTTATAAACAAACAAATCTAACAAGTGGAAGGACTAAGTCTTACAAACAAAATAATAAAGAAGTTAATAAACAGAAACTACCAGAATGTTGATTTCATATTAAAAAATGATCAAAACAAATTGGAATGTTAACATAGAATGGAATCAGTAAATTTCTCGTATTTTGCTATTCTTTACCTATCAAAATGGTGAACTCCTATGTATCAATTTAAGATTTACATATGACAGATTTTATTTAAACAGTGATTAGAGGGTTAGAGTAGAAGACATTAGTCAAAATAGTACATAATGATGGTAATATATTGCTAATCATTATTAAACAACAGGCGAGAAATTAGGTAAAATGTTGAGAATGAAGGCCAGCATTGTAGTTGGCCTCTATAGTTTAAAAAAGATAGGTACCAAATAGTGGCTCAGAATGAATAAATTTCATATTTGTAAGTATTGCTATTCAGGAATTTCATAACTCAATAAAGGAGAAAAGGGCCTTGTTTAGCTTTGATATTTTTACTCTATTTGTATATATAATTTTTTATGATGTGCTTAGAGAAACAATCAGTTAAAAATGTTTACCTATTTTTTATCTTATGTAACAAAGAAAAGTAGAAATAGTGAATTTTTGCTGTAAATTCACATTGATGAAATAGGCCATTGGAGTGGAATTTCATCAGCTATAACAGAAAGACAGATAATTATTAGCATATAGTATTACTGGCATTTCTAAAAGGCCAATTTAGAAGGATCAATTCTCTAACAATCATATTCATTACGTGACAGGTAATTTTGGGTCCAATTTTGGAAATAAAAGAAATATGCTTAAGATTGGCTTGTAATAGTGTCCCTAAGATTAAAATTTGTTATAGAGAATTTCATTTGTTCCCCCCCAAAAAAGAGTTAATTCATATTCAGCATGTTATTTGTTGATGGCTGACAATAATTAATGTGTATTCAGTTTGTTTAAAATCACACAAAATAGTAATTTTAGGATTAACCAGCCTGAATCATAATTCTTAGAAAATAAAGCAAGCTTTATAATTAAAAATTATAGAGGTAGGGGCTTGGCGCCTGTGGCTCAACGGGCTAAGGCACCAGCCATGTACACCTGAGCTGGTGGGTTCGAATCCAGCCTGGGCCCACTAAACAACAATGAAGGCTGCAACCAAAAAAAAATGGCCGGGCGTTGTGGCGGGCACCTGTAGTCCCAGATACTTGGGAGGCGGAGGCAAGAGACTCGCTTGAGCCCGGGAATTGGAGGTTGCTGTGAGCTGTGATGCCACAGCACTCTATCCAGGGTGACACCTTGAGGTTCTGTCTAAAAAAAAAAAAAAAATTATAGAGGTAGGAAAATGGTTCCTTAGTCATAAACATTGTGCCAAAATAGAGGTTAAAGGTGAAATACATCCCCACTCTTCACCACACACACAGACACCTCCCAACACCAATGCAGTTCTGCAGAAACAGCAGAATAAATTAAGGGTTCCAATAAGTTTTTGGAAATAGTTGAAGAATTCCTTCCATTGATCAGATAGAAATCTATCTATTCAGGAAGAAAGAGAACAGAATCTTTGGCTTCCTCATTTTTCATCTTTAGCTGAAAGCATTCTTTGTTCTAATTCTTCAGTTCAACTACTGAGTTTGCCACTGAATTACTTGGGTGAATCTTTATAGGGCCATTTACACTGGATTTTCTAGATCAACTTCCAGCACTAAATTTCATCACGGGGGTTATGATTAAATATGAAAATTGTATTTATACATTATGCTTTACATGTTTTCACATCTTAAAGATGTGAATAAATATTTGTTAGACAGTGTCTACAGTATTTCAAGAGCCCAGATAAAAATGGAAATAGTTGAAACATTAAATGTACAAATTCCAGATGTTTAGAAACATCTGGCTATGTCACTGAAATTTCCAGTTTTTCTCCAGATGTTTGGTGTTATGGTTGTTTGTTTCTTCAAAAGACAGCTATTTATGGCATTATATGAATACAAGCTATGACATTATATAGTTTCAACTTTCTATCAACCTATTTGCTTCTGACCAGTAGAGGAAATTATATAAAAATAGAAATTCATATTTTAATTTGTATTCTTTTGTGACATATTGTAAAACCTAAGATGACAAGTATTGCAAACTTATACATGAAAGGCTGTACTGTGAATGAATAAATAAATTAAATAAATAGTTAAAATAAATAGTCATCAAATGGCAATAATGATTCTTCTTTATGATATTTTATTAAGGCAAAAATAAGATGTACATCTTCCAAATGTAATTCAAATTTCAAAGTACAAATGTATATAATCCAAAATTAACCACAGCAAAATTCTCTTAGCTACTTTCCACAATGATAGAGTCAAGGTGGAAATAAATATTTCTCCATTTATGTAAAAGTTATTTGATCAGCCAGGCGTTTGTAAAGGTTAAATACTCTGTTGGCTAAGAGAGATAAAGTGAGACTTCATTTTTATTGAGACTTTTTAATAAGATGTTCTAAAGAGTAACATTGATAATTGAACATTTTAAACATTAAATAATACTAGAGCAGACTATTGTCTACTTTACTTTTTATTGTGATTATTTTATTAAAGAGTATTATCTGCATGCAAAGATATTAAGAGTATATAAAGCTTAGTTCATATCGCTTTGATGCCATGGATAATAGCATTTTTTCATTATTCAAATTCTTGTGATGAAGGATATAATTCTATTTCAGTTTTTAATTACACTATATAATGAAACACAATTTATGTGCACTATGTGGAATTTTGTCTTCAATGCAAGCCTGAAAAAAGAATATTTATAAAACCCTTCATTTATCCAGCACTTTGTAGAAAAGTAAATCAGAAAACAGTTGAATGTCAGTCCACATGAAATAATAAAAGTTCAAAAAATGTATATCATGCTCAAAGATAGAGTATATTAGTTTTGATTACAGGCAAAATATTTGATGATTTAATTTCCTAGACTCTAGAGTTCTACCCTAGGCATCTAGGATGAAAAACTTCAGAATGCACACCAGTTGCTCTGGTAACTGTGGTGGCATCGCAGTGTGGGACACTGAGAGGAAGGACAGAGAGTTCTATGCCATTTAATGGATCACTGAGAGAGTCTCTAAATAGAGGATTATCAAAGATAGCAACTAGAACAGCAAACAGTGCAGTGTAAGGACATTCTGTAAAGCATGAAGCTCACTTTACACATCTTAGACCCACAGCCTTGGACACAGCAGGACACAACAGGTATATCTGTATATTTACAATTATCTTTTATTTACATTTCTGCTTTGTCTTGATTGTTAATACCCTAAGGCAGCAGAGGACTATGTTTTATTTATCTGCATTCCTGACTCCAACACCTCTCATCTTGGAACTAACACAATACCAGTGGGTTACTGACATGCAGAAATATTTGTAAATGTTTGAATGAACACATAAAGATTCCAAGTCACCAAGGAATGTGAGATTATTTTCACTCTACAAAGTTTATGAATGCATCTTATTATATGAAACATGCTTGTTATATTTATTTATTTATTTATTTTTGAGACTGTCTCACTCTTTTGCCCTGGGTAGAGTACTGTGGCATCATAGCTCACAGCAACCTCAAACTCTTTGGCTTGAGTAATCCTCTTGCTTCAGCCTCCCAAGTAACTGGAACTATAGATGTGTGCCCCTATATCCAGCTACTTTTTCTATAGTTAGTAGAGATGGGGTCTTGCTCAGGCTGGTCTCAGACTCCTGAATTCAAGCAATCCACCCACTGAGGCCACTCAAGAGTACTAGGATTACAGGTGTGAGACACTGCCCTTGGCTCTTGCTAAACCTTAATAAAAATAATAATACTTATTTTTTTAAAAAAGTGTCAGGAACTTGTATAATTAAAATTTAACTACCTTAAAAACAAAACCAAAAACGATTTTTTTTTAGTCAATGAAAGTGGGTTGATGAAGTGATACTAAATTAAACTAAATATTTAATTGTTTATAAATTGACTACAGTGTTATTAAATGACAATATTGATTTATATTTTGGCATTACTATGATAGATTTTAGGAGGTTTTTGCTAATACTATGATACTAAAAACAGGTTATTCTCCAAAACCTTCCTCTATGTATTTTGGTTCATGTAAGTATTTTATAAAATATTTGAAAATAAATCTGGACACATGGACTTTTGAAGTTCTGGACTCTGACTTCTCCTTATATGTCCAGCATGTGTTTGCTTCTGTTTTTTGTTTCCTTGTTAACATATGTAATCTAATACTTAAAGAAAATGATATATATGGCATTATAATTACTATTTATCCCCCAAAGTTTTCACTCATATATACACATGTGTCTATTTGTATATATGAATATATATATGTGTATATATATAGCTACTGTTGACAACCATAAAAAATCTTTTTATCAGTCTGTTTAAAAAACAAATAGTGAAATTTCATATGGTAAATGTAGAAAACAACACAAATAGGCTATAGTATTTCTAAAATCAATACCATATTCTTATTTTTCTCATTTAAAATTACCCATAACAGCTTTTTTAGATATTATAGAATTACTTACTCTATTCCTTCTCCTAGAAAAGGGAACAAGTGTGGATTTTAAGAAATCTGTGTGTCTCGTTTTTCCACCAAGATTATTTGGACTGAATGTTTCAGTTCTTGGTGACAATGATGATGATGATGATGACTTATGGGTTTCCTCCATCTGGAATTGTCTATGGAGAAAAGATCCCTGTAGGGAATGTCAAAAGGCTCATTATTTCAATAGTACAAATATGAAAATTGGGGCAGAGAGAAGTATAATTTTCTCAAATTCGTGCAAAAACTCAGAAGTGAAGCCAAGAGTAGAACCCACCTCATGTGGAATAGATCTAATGCAACATGCAATGTCAAGCTTGAAAAGGTAATTAAACTGAGTGGTATAATTACCTAAATTGCAGTACAGGAAAATAGTGTCATATTTACAAACCTAATTATATCAAGTAGGAGAATTACGTGAATGATAGTAATCATATGGATGCAATTCACATACTTTATTTGCTTTTTTTTTTATCCTGAATGCTTTTAATAAAGGAATTTAAAATATAACAAGAGCCAAAAAAGTAAAAAACAAGACACAGAATTTAGAACCAAACACCCCCCCACACACAAAAGCCCAGATTTATATCTCAGCACATTTTCCAAATATATAATCTTAGATAAGTCACTTAACATTTGTCTCAACTTTCTCAAATGTAAAATAGGAATAATGTTACCAATATCTGGGAAAATTGTGGGTATTAGAAATAATGCATAAGTCGTTGCTACAGCGTAGTTACAGCTGCCTATCCTCATGTAGGTTTATAATAAAAGGCAACTACTGATCCTTTTGTTTAGTAAATAGTAATGATACATGAACACTCACCAAATTTAGTTTTTAATCATTTTTTTACCAGATTTTCTTATTTTGTATTGTCAAGTGACCTAATAGACAGGTATGTATGGGTAATATATGATACACAGGTTTAATGATAACCCAAAAGTGAGGCCAATGAAAACCCAGAATTGAGAAATAATCATTCACTGTGCAAGTGTCTGAGGAAACTCTATAGATTTTGATGAAGCGTCATGATGTGAAGATCACAGATGTCTTTAGAAATTTAATGCATTTCTCTTCACTTTATCCTTGGCACTGGATATTTAAAGAAACTGAGATTGTTTCTAAAATGAAAATAGAGACTATTCAAAATATTCCTGATGTAGAAGAATAAGCAGAACTATCTTTAGCAGATAAAAGGCTTATTACAAACTTATACTAATTAAGATGATGTAGTTTGGGCACAGGTATAGAATATGGATGAGAGAACAAAATAGAATGTAGCAATAAATCTTTGCATATATGGAAACAAGATTGGGGAAAGAGGGGAGACAATGATCCCTGGAAAAAGAGTGGACAGTTAATAAATGGATCTTGGAAAACTTGTTATACATATAAAATAAAAGGAAATTTACATCTATTCTTCACACTATACATGTGATAAAATCATGGACTAAAGACTTCAAAGGACTTCATGGACTAATCACTTCAATTTGAAAGGTGAACTTTTAAACTCTTAGAAGAATACACGGGAGAAAATCTTAGTGGCTTAAATAGAGAAGAGATTTCTTCCTTTCTTTTCTTTTTTTTTTTTTCCTTTCTGCTCTGGCAAAATTGTACTTATTTCTTTAAAAAAAATAAGATTTCTTTCTTTTTTTTTTTGAGACAGATTCTTGTTATGTCACCCTCAGTAGAGTGCTGTGGCATCACACAGTACAGGAACCTCCAACTCTTGGGCTTAAGCAATTCTCTCGCCTCCTGAGTAGCTGGGACTACAGGCGCCCACCACAACGCCTGGCTATTTTTTGGTTGCAGTTGTCATTGTTGTTTAGCAGGCCCAGGTTGGGCTTGAACCCACCGGCTTTGGTGTATGTGGCTGGTGCCCTCTCACTGAGCTACGGGTGCTGAGCCTTAAGAAGACACAAAAATACTAACCACAAGGATACAATAGATAAATTTGAATATATTATCATTAAGAGTTTCTGATCACTGAGATACTCTAAGAAAAGGAAAAAGAAGCAGTATAAATTTAAAGAAGGTAGTAGTAATCATATGACTGCAAAGTATTAAGTTAGCATTCAGAACACATTTTAAAAGTCGATAAAGAAGAAGTTTAAATTAAAAAAGAATTTATTGCAATCAAAACATATAGAGCATTTCACAAAAAAAAAAAAAAAAGAAATATCAATACAAATGGGCTCCAGCAGTTTGAAGATGCTTTATTTCATTAGCAATTAGGAAATGCAAAAATAGGAACAGTTTGGAAAATTTATAAGAACTATAGGAATTTATACTTGCTCTATTGGAAAAAAGCTGATAATTTAAAATGTTGGCGAACATGTGGATCAATTAGAATTCTTACACACTGCACTGGGTAGGGCAGTTAAACTGATATAACTTTGATAACAATTCTTCTATATGACACTGTTAAGATGCAATTCACATATTCTTTGATGACACTATTATATTCTATGCAAAAACACTGAACCAAATCCACTCGTCAACCTAATTAGAATAAAACTTACTTTTTTTCTTGGAAAAAAAAAAAAGATGAACTTTTGCATATCGTATGACCCTCTGAGGCAACTCCTGGTCTTACAACCAGAGAAATTCTATCACATTTATTACAACATAAATTCAGGAATGTCTACAGGAGGAGCATTACATATAGAAGGGAAAAAAGAAAGTAACTCAAATGTCCATAACAGTAGAATGGAAAAATGGAGGTATCTTCATAAAATTGGAATATTATACAATGATAAAAATGAATAAGTACAGTCTCTTCAATTAACATGGCTAAGACAGAAAACCTACAGTTTGAGAACATTCCATTTGATAAGCCTAACGAACAAAATTAAAGTTTATATATTTAGGGCCACCTATTATGAAAAAGCTTTTAATATTTGTTTATTACAGAAAAGCATGGGATTATAGACAAAACCCAGGCTTGTGCTAATTTCAGGTGGAGTAGACATAGAAATACAATGTAAAAGCAACTCTTAGCTCACAAGATAATGTAATAATGAAAGACAAGGTGAAATGTCTAGATTTCCTCTTAAACAAGATGTAACAATGCCAATATTATTCTGGTTCTGATCATGGATGGACTTTTATGGCATGTTTGTTATTTTTTTGGTTTATGATACACATATATACTGAATATATTAGACAAATTAAATTAAGCTTTTAAAAGAAAAACATCTCTACAAAGCTACTGTGAATGATATACAATCTCACTATTATCCTTTAACAATTGTTAAGAATTTTTGATCACAACTACACTTTTAGGATATTATTAGAGCCCATATTCGCAAAGTGAAATAAAAGAACTAAAGGCAAAAAGTAAAAAGAATAGTTCAAAGAAGATAGGCTCACTCTGAGATAGACTGGTCTAATAAAGATTTGTGAAAGCAACAGTGGTTTATAAAGGCACAGAACCCCCTTTCGGACATACCTTCATCAAAACTCCTTGGGCATGTTTTGAATTGGTTTAGGAATTGACGACAGCTAGATGTCAAGTTAAAGAATAACATGGGACAGGGCAACTTTGACCAAGACCAATATTTTTTTGGCTCCAATTTATAGAAACTCTTTATAGAACCAATTTTTTTTTTTTTTTTTTTTGAGAGAGAGAGTCTCACTTTGTCACTCCAGGTAGAGTGCTGTGGCGTCATAGCTCACAGCAACCTCAAACTTTAGGGCTCAAGCGATCCTCTTGCCTCAGTCTCCCAAGTAGCTGACACTGCAGGTGCCCGCCTGCCACAATACTTGGCTATAAAACCAAATATCTTTGAGCAACATTATATGATAGAGTTTTTCTTTTCTACCTATTTTTCATATTATACGCTATAAAATATGAAATTGGTGCTTTGTCTGCAACTTCTGAGAGTTGTAAAATTATTGTCATGAACAGTAACCTGATAAATCCACCTTGCATGTAGTTTTGTATCTGCTTCTTCACCATGTCTGTGTGTGCTCTTTCAAGGGCCTCTAAGAGGAGGGAAGAATATGCCATTTTAATCTCTGTTTTGTCTGTTTGTTCCCTTTTGCTGTTGAAGGTGAAAGTCTGGTTCCAAAACAGGCGGATGAAGTGGAAGAGGGTAAAGGGAGGGCAGCAGGGAGCTGCAGCTCGAGAAAAGGAACTGGTGAACGTGAAGAAGGGAACGCTGCTCCCATCGGAGCTCTCAGGAATCGGTGCAGCCGCCCTCCAGCAAACAGGGGACTCTCTAGCAAATGAAGACAGTCACGACAGTGACCACAGCTCAGAGCACGCACACTTATGATGCACGCAGACAGGACCAGCTCCATTCTCAGGAAAGAAACGTCGTGATGGCAAGCCTTACCCAAACATCGTTTACACCGAGAGATGACTATGGCAGTGATTTTTAATGTTATTCAATTCAGGCATCTCGAGTCTGGTTTTCATGATTTATCTACACTAAGTGTCACTTATTAAAGATGCTTCCACAGTGAAGAAGGAGAAGGAGAACTCGCTTTGGATATTCCAGATGTGTTTGGTCCTGTGCATGGCAATAAGCAAGTATGTGTTGGCTTTTGCTTGCACTGAAACTTAAATTGCTATCAAGAGTGAACTGTGAAACGTTTGTATTCAAGATGCCTTCACAGTGAAGATGCTGAAGATGAACTTGCTTTGAATGTTCCCGACGTACGAGGTCATGTATACGACAGTGGGCAGGTATTTGCTTTTGCTTGCACTGAAAATTAAACTGCTATCAAAAATAAACCATGAAACATTTTATCCCAAACAACCACAGTGCCTGAAATCACTCAAGTGGATTAAATTTGTATTTTAACTCTGTATATATTACCCTTAAGTCATTTTCCTGTTTTCACTAATTTTAGCATTGCATTCCTATTAGCTGATAAAAATAGGCACTCACAGTGACAACCAGGACCAGCTTCTTGCCTTTTTATGCATTTTGTCATCCAGAGAAAATCAGCGTGTGCTTACTTGTGTTCAAGTAGAGAAAATACAGTAGAGTCTGATAGGACATATTCTTGTACCACAGACAAAACAAATCTTATGTTGCATTTACTATCAACTGCTGCTAATACATTACTATAAAACTTACCTAGCTCCTCAATTCTTCTTATCTTATAGCTTGAAAAAAATTAGGATCATAGGCAAATCAATTACCTTGCAGAAAGAGCTTTGTATAACAGACATTGTCTGCTTTTATTTCTATAAGTGCTAGCTGTATGAATATGATCTAATTAACAAGGAAAAGGTTTCTTCTTGATTGGCAATGGTGTTAGACAAGGTGCAAAACACAATGATTCCTCAAGTCGATAGAAAACAGAATTCCGAATGTCTTCAAATTATAATAAATTCAATAAAAACACATTATTATTCATATGTGATGTATTCATGCAGAAAACAAATTTTTGTATTTTGTAAATAAAAAGTGTTTAATAAATGATCCTTTGTAAATAATTTTGGTCTCCCTACTGTGTTTTCCTTAATTTTTATAGATCTTAATACCAATGCTTAACGAAGTCCTAAATCTATCTGCTATTGTGTAAATCCAGATGATCATAATGAAGGAAAAATACATTTTTTGCATTCGCTGTTTTTTTATTACGCACAAAAATATTCTCAGATAATCAAAGAGCATCAAAGAATGGGTCCATGTTAAGCTATTTCTCTAATTTGAAGAATATGTCAAATAATTTCTTTGTGAGCTTTATGAAATTAAAAATAAAAATAGGAGAAAAAGTAATATTATTTATCACAATGAAGTAAATAAAATAGTCACACAGTTTAAAAGTTATCTATAAGACATGTGAGTTAATCCAATAGTTGTTTTAAAGTTCATCTCTGATCCCTCATATGAATATAAGCTAAACAAAGTAATCATAATTCTTAGGTCTTCAATTTAATTTAATTTAAGTTAATTTTAGGCAGAATCTTACTCTTGCCTCAGGCTAGGCTGCTATAGTTATTAGGCTAGCTCAGAGCATCCTCAACCTCCTGGGTTCACGTGATGATTCCTCTTGCCTCAGCATCCCAAGTAGCTGGGACTACAGGCACCCCCCACCATGTCTGGCTAATTTTTTTCTGTTTTCAGTAGAGACGGCATCTCTCTCTTGGTTAGGCTAGTCTCAAACTCCTGAGCACAAGCAACTCTCCCACTTCCACCTCCCACAGTGAGAGGATTGCAGGAGTGAGGCACTGGGCCCAGCCCCAGAATTCTTATCCTGATGTGCATTACTAATAGAATCCAAGATTAAGTGACCTCCATGTTTTAGCATCCTGCACGAGTGCACAAGCACTGCATCCCTGAGTCCTCCATAGAAATTTGTCACTTCATTTTTTATTTGTTCTTATTTTAACCAGAAATGCTTAGAAACTATACCAGCATCCCCTCTTTGCCCCGGTTACTTAGAAATAGAAATAGAAAAAAAAAATAAAGATTTCAAAAAACCTTTTCTTTAGTATGATTAGACTCTCAAATAATAAACTCACTTTATTTAACTTAGTCTAGCAGGAGCAATATAGAGTGTGATCAAGAAATAAAGTAAATAATTTTCTGTATAACATTTCCCCTTGTGTAATAAATTGTATCTCAGTACCTGGCAAATTTCAGAGTTAACTTTGAGGATGGTCTATTCAGATTGAAGCCAGCTACGCACAAACAGACTGTTCTGTGAATCAGTTGCATGATCACAAAGTATATTTTTACTGATGACATCTACTTGGGTAGACTGACATCGTAGAACAGGATTTAAATTCAAAACATCTTGACAAATTGGAGAAGTGGGAAGACATAAATCAAACTCAGTTCAGTAGGGACAAACTGGAAGATAATTCATGTATGCAGGAAAATTATTTTCAGAAATAAGAGAAAAGGACCCCTTAGGAGTAGCTAAAAGGAGAGCTAACAATTGAAGCCAAATAGAAAGATATAAGAATTCCAGTATATTATAGTACATGACTTAGGAAAAAGGTGATTCTGAATGGATCCGGCATTTATGAGGCAGTTGTATTGTGGGCCATGTCTTTAGTAGAGAATTGTAAGCTAATTTAAAATGAGATTTGACAGCAGAAAACAGAAAGTGGTAGGAAAGGCCAGATAGTTGATCAAAAGGGGACATTGTTTCATTCATCATGATAGTTTAAAATTATTAGCCTCGTAAGATGCCAGCCCTGAACCATCTTATCAACACATGGACAAGTAAACTAGCAAGCTAGAGCAATGTAAATTCGAACCACTCTCTATCTTTTGGGAATATGCTAATATTCTCCTGTCTCCAAAGTGGTGCACAGGTTAATTAGGTAGGCGATACCTTAATATCCTCTTATAATTAAAATTAAATTAATGTATTTTCATGTATTACCAGGGTTCCTTCACTCTGTGGTCCCAAAATAGCTAAAAGAATTCTACTTGTATTTATTCTACACTAGGATCCTGGCATGCCATGGTATCGTATTACATAATGCCTTTTTCACATAACTGTACCTCAGATCCTGTAGCTCTGTGGAAATTCATACTAGCATGAAAATACCTTTCTCTGAAAATAGTACCAAATCATCTTTTTTCAGCAGGATTTACATGGGCGAACATTACACAGTTTTTCCAAACGCTGATCCATCCACATATTTTTAAACTTGTTATAAACATGACTCCTATTATCTCTGTCCTATATTTACTTACCTCTTTCAGTCTATGTATTTATTTTTTTGCCATTTTGAGTTTGCCATTTTGTTTCTTAAAGATGAATTAAATTCATTTAAAATAATCCCAACCACTGTTTAAATGCTCTGGTGAATGTCATTACATGAAATAAATGTGGAGATGAATTGTTAAATTCAATAATAGCTTTTCTTTGGCTAGGAAGATAAAAGTAGATAGAAAAACAAAGTAAATTATAAAAAGGTATTTCAAATTTTTAAAAGTGCTAGTTTTCTATTTTTTTTAATTACTGGCCAATTTATGATAAGAAATGCTAATTTTCCTCTTAACGGTAGTTTAGAGGAACTGTATAGCTAAAACAAAATCTCTAACAAGATATTGGAGTATCGTAAGTTAATGATGAGAAAGGTTAACAGAAAATATATTTTCACTTTACTTTCTAAAATCACTTAGGACGGTAAGTTTTAAGAATAAGCTATTTACGTCCTGCCCTATTTTATACTAAAATGTCGTTACACTAATACAGTTAATATATGAGATAAGTGGTATTTAGACTGTAATGAAATGTTTAAAATATCAAATACAAATACTTAAGTGGCATAGTTATTCTTTGAACCACTTGGGGAACAATTGTATCTTCTCGTCAGCTCCCTTTTTTGCACTCGTTCAATAAAAACTGATCTAGAACTAAAAATAAATTTGAAGCTTTTGAAATGTACCATTTAGATTGAGAATCTAAACATTCCAGGTTTTACAAACACTTGGAATATGTGGGATTGGCATGCAAATACTGTTATAAAAGTGGCTTTTTGGGAGAGGGTAGTCATGTTTTTATATCTCTTGGCCAAGGTGGCCCAGATAAATGAGTAACAGTCCTCTTGAGCACCACAACATTTCTGCTTTCAGCTGTTACAGAGTGCTGCTAGGAGTAGACGACAAAGAAACAAAAATGGCCCCAGAAAGCCAGATTGCTATATTAAACTCAGAGAATCTATAAGAATATAGATTATATTCTATAGTGGCTCAAGATTTAAATGTGCCTTTTTCTTTATCTAAGCAATTCTCTATTACTATGTATCTTTACATTATCTTGACATCTAAAATTGTTAAATACATCAAAAGTACATTTAAGAAAATAAAATATTTTTTTCTTTCATGTTTTATTTTTTCCCCTTAATGAGTTACTTTAATTCAAATCAAGTTTCAAAATGTGGTTTAAAAAATTCCAGAAAATTTTGATTGCATCATAATGTATTCAGCCAACTCAGTAATCCTCCATTAATATAGCATTTACTTTTGTTGCAGATGGTTTTCAGAAAGTTCTCAAAGTAGAATGAATTTGAAGATATAAATTGTTGTGATATCTGCTTTATGTAAGGAATGATACAGTGATTTGAGTGTATAGTCATATTGGGGTTAAGCTATATTTTGTATTTCTGCCTTCTGTGAAGCAATTCACTGAGATAAACATCTATTTTCATTGTAAAAAGTACTCATGAGGTTAACAGTAACATTAAACTAGAATTATTTAAGAATACACTCTGTTTTGAGTATAGGTATCATAGAGTGTTGAAGACATTATATATTAGGTCTGTTTATGTTCAGTGCATATCAATTTTGAAAACAATCATTAGAAAATATTTATCATTGTGGATCGGTAGTTTTATCATTATTGGCTTTGTTTTTCTAAAAAAAAAAACACAAAAAACTGTTCATTTCACCTTTTTCTCAATATACTACTGCTACTAAAGGGAGAAAATTAGAAAAGATCCCACAACTTTACCAGTCTGATGAAAGGTTAAACCTAACTATTATATAGAGGTGAACTATTAATTCTAGTTAAATTATTTGTTTGGACTTCAGTTTTTATAGGGCAGAACCTAATTTTTCAGACTTTTCAAACATTTAAATCTAGTAATTTTTATTTAATTTAAATATTTAAATATAATAATTTATATCTGGTGTCAGATCGTGTTTTCATGTTTTAAAAAGAAAAAAGAAAATGGACAGAGAATATGCTGTCTAAAAATGATAATTTAAAAGTACTTCTTGAATTGCTCCATAGAAAAACCAAAATTGACTTAAGACATTGCACATTCTATCATCAACTTAATTTCTTTTACAATAACTGATGAAATATGCTTTTGAAATTTGTCTCTAATGGCCACAGTTTAATTTTTGCTTAGTAGAGAGTTGTGATTCAGTCAATGTCAAAGAATGAGTATAAAGGAAAAATCTTAAAATATGTATTTGAAATAAAATGTTTGCTGAATGTTATACAATTCATGACATAAAAATTAAAGCAGATTGTAAATAGACTTCTGACCAGAAGTCAGACAGTCAGACTGGTTAAATGAAAAGCTGCTTAATCAAGATCCCACTCTTACATGGTAATCTCATGTAGATTTATCTATTAAAACTTGTTTAGATATTTCCTAAAGATAAACTTTTTTTTGTTTGCTGAGAATATATAAGTAAGAGTTACTTTTAATTTACATGATATAAAGTTTTAGATAATATTTATCTGTGTAAATATATCTTTTATTAATAATGGAAATACACCCGACATGCTGCGTTATAAGGTGGTGTCTGAGGAGTTTCGTTTTGCTTAATAATACAATATAAGTGTGTTCAATAGCTGAACAGTGTTCTTTACATGCATGTGTAATGCACTACTTAACAAATACTACTCTTGGATGTTTACTTTCTTTCCTCCATATTTTTCTTAAATAGTATTGAATCAGTTTTTATGTATGTCTTTGCAAAATCTAATTTTTTCCATGGGGAAATGTATAGAACGTGGATTATCTGGGATAAGAAAGTGTGGTTATTGTCAGGATTTTTAATAAATATTGCCAATTTCCCATTGCAAATTTACACTCTATTCCAACACCTATTCGTCCATATATGTGATCATGTTACCCATTAGAATTTTAAAAATTATTATTAATAATTTTAATCTCATGAAAAGCTTATTTTAATTTATACTTGTTTAATTTCGATTGAAGTAGAGCATCTTTATGTATTTATTGATAATTATTTTTTTAAATGATTTATCATTTCCTCAGTATTTTTTTCAATTGGGATATTTAAATTTCTCATGAATTGGTAAGAGTTTTTTAGTTTGGAGGAAACAACAATAACACAAACAAACTTTGATTTCTCTCTTAATGTATATTTTCACATATTTTCTCAATTTACTGGCAGCAATAACCCCACAAAAAAGTTGGAAAGGTAAAATAAAGGTAAAACAAAGCCAGCAACCAAAACTATCTATCCAAATGATAAGTATTTTCTAATGACTACATCTTTACAATTTAGTTTTCTTCTGGATGTTACTAGCACGTCTTCCAAACAAGTCACACATGTAGCAGAGAAAACTCTAGATGATATAGTTGTAAAGACAAAAATACACCTCTAGAAAGGGGGTATTTTTAATGCCCCCTTTTAAATTTACTTGGGGTAAATTTTTCTTCTTTGCAGTAGAAGAGACAGGAGGGAGAAGGAGGGCAGTGGGAGTGAAATTGCAACATTTAACGAAAGTATCATGAATTAGAAAGAGAAAGAGAAACAAAGACTTTGAGCAAAATGTTTTCTTGATCTTTCATTTTATGAAAGAGTAATCAAAATTGACTCAAAATGGTTTAAAGACCTTGCATAAATACTAATGCAATTGGTGAAAGTGCTAGTGATAACAAATTTGTTATTTATTAAAAAATGTCCAATGCTTTCAAAGCACTATGTAAGTTGCTATAATGAAAGCTAAATGGTAAACTAATAGAAAACCATTTCTTCTTCCATACAGACACTGTGGTGTTGAATTTTTTTAAATGTATATTAAGCCTAATGACATTTAAATTACCCTTAGGTCCTCCATTGGGATTTTTATATTTCTTATGCGTTTGTAAGAGCTTTCTACATAACAAGAAAGCTCTTATATATGTCACGTATTATATGCTTACAAAATGATAAAGATAAAATTACTAATTGTGCTACTTGAATCAAAAATCTAGGAAATCACTTTCAATTCTGATATTACAAATTATATAACATTTTGTTATTAAAAAATTAGTAAATCAAGGAAGTTGTTCAAAATAATTTTACTTTAAATTTTTTTAGCTACCTTGACCAGTATTTGGTTAATTGTGAATTTAATTCATTTGTTCAATCTACAAATATCTGTGCACTAATCATATTAGTGCCTGATCATATTGTCCCCTATCCTCATTTTATTTCCTGTGTTATTGATTTCTGTTAGCATATTCTTTAATCTTGGAAAACATTTGAAATAACTGCCTAGTGTGTGTTTCTGTGGATATTGTTCAGTATATTTCTATTTGTCTAATTCACAAAACCATTCAATTTCTCCCAGTGCAGATAGGCATACTTTCCAAAGAGGAAACAGTTGATGACGGTTGGCTGACATTTGTGAAACATATTTTCTGTATGCTCGGTTGTCATTATTTTTCTCCCAGTGAATTTTCAAGCTATTTTGCCCAAACCAGTAGTGACTAGGGGTGTCCAACCTATGGCCCACAGGTTGTGTGCAGATTATTTGAGGACTGTTTTGCTTATCTGTAGTGTTGGATATCATGAACATTATCATCAGTTTTTGTTAGTATTTGTGTATTTAATGTGTGGCCCAAGGCATCTCTTTTTCTTTCTTATTTTATTTTATTTTTTAACTAAAATACCTAACAGTTTTATTTTCACATTTCACAATACAAATGAAAATTGCCCCTTTTGGGGGTTTACTTCTTCCCTTCAAAACTATTCTGTCTTTGAGAGGAAGGAAGAGCAAGTCTTCCTTTCCATGCTATTCAGAAAATACCCAGAGTCATAGCACCACGATCTCCTGGTGAGAGAGAACTAGTAATATGAAACTGACATAAAGAAAACTCCCCTCTACCCTTATCTGTCTAGTCAAGTCATTCCAGGACCAGTGGGTACCAACATGGGACCAGCAGGGGGTCACATCACTGGGGGCCCAGGCATCATTGGCATGTGTTCTCCCGTGGGTGGCCTCATTCCAGGAGCAGGTCCCCATGGCATCATCCCAGGAAGACGAGGACCCATCATTGACATCATGAGAGGGCCCCACATGTGGGGTGCTGGCATCATACCAGAATGAATAAGACCCGGAAGATCAGGGGGAGATGGAATCATTGCCCCTGCAGGAGGAGGAGCAGATAATGGGGTAGGAGGTATTTTTCCTTGTTGAAATGCAGCTGTTGTCAGTCAGGCTCTGGGCCTGCCCTTCCATCCATCTCTGATAGTCCCTCACATTCTCCTTGTGCCTCCTCCCACTGCAGTGTGTCTTTCTCACAGTAGTCACAAGAAAACTCGGGCATATTCCCTCCTGACCGTTGGCGACTTCTTTCTAATGTGAGTTTTTAAAAACAAGCCTCCATACCAGTGTGGGAGGAAAGAACGGCAGAGTGGGGGAGGGAAGTCTGCTCTACTGGTAATAAGCTCGAAGTTCACCCCATCACGGATTTCACAGTCCCTTAGAGACACGTGGTCCTTAAAAATCATGTACCACTTCTTCAGGACAATCTTGTTCCGATGGGTGCCAGTTTGGGCTGCAACCAGCTTCTGAAGGTCCCCAGAGGTGTCATCGGTGTTGCCTTTAACCTGGACCTTCTTCCCCAGAAGGTCATTGCAAACAACCTCGATCATCCCGGCTGGAGCTCCAAACTCAAACTTCTAACCTGCTGATGCCACAACCTCCAGCAAGCGCTCAGATAGATGGGATTTTAAAAACCATGAGAGATTCTTTTGCAACTTCCATGCATTTGAAAACCGCTGGAAGGCACGTCCAATCTCTACTTTAGCAACACTATTTTGTGAAATTTTTAAGTTCTTTGTTTCTGTTTTAATTTTTTTTCTTAAACCACCAGTTACTTTAGGACAAAAAGTTTTCATACAAGATTAATTTTTATGTAAAATTATTTTCTTTTCATTTATCTTTCCTTATTAAAAGTATATCTTTGTACTTATGTCTTTCTATCTCTCCTTCCACACACACTACTTACTGTTTTCTTTCACTTTAACTTCAAACTTAGAAAATAGGAAAAAGAAGGTTGACACAAATTCTCCTTGAAGATTCTCCAAGACTCGGCTCAGCACCTATAGCTAAGCAGTTAGGGCACTGGCCACATACACCAGGACTGTAGAGTTCAAACCCGGCCCGGTCTGGCTAAACAACGATGACAACTACAACAGAAAAATGACCAGGCGTTGCGGCAGGTGCCCAGAAGGATCGCTCAAGAGTTTGAGGTTGCTGTGAGCTGTGATGCCACAGCACTCTGCCAAGGGCAACAGAGTGAGACTCTGTCTCAAAAAATAAATAAAAGATTCTCTAAGACTCTGGGAAAGAAAGCCTGCAATGTTAAAGGAGTTAGGTGTTTAACTTAACCTTAAGATTCCATTCAGACAGTGGGGTAGGGCGATTAGACTTGATCTCCTAGAGGGCAGAGAAGCTGTGGAATATACAGGGGTTTACCTTCTACTCCAGAGATGGAGATAGGAGAGGAAAACAGAGGTCCTAAGATTCAGGAAGAGCAGAGGAAGTGGGCCTGGTGTTATTAAAATCAGTTTGTTTACTCGTAACAGAGAGAGGGTGTACCCGAGGCTCAGCCACCCGATGTGATGAAGTTGAGCTTGTTCTGAGGCTCCGGTCTGTTCATCAGACTGAAGTAGCCCCAGAGAGTCCATGGGTGTGGAAGATGCCAGCTCAGAGGGGCTCCCCCAGTTCCAGGCGTGAGCCCCGCTCCCAGGTGCATCTCTTTCCAGAGCCCCAGCTGGCTGCAGGGGGAGCAGGGTGCAGCTCCCAGAGCAGGGCGCATTCTCGATGTCTTCTGCCTGAGCCTCCATGGTACCTCTGTGTCTGAAAACTTCCTCCCAGTGTTAGCCACCGAGGGAAAAGCTCCTGCTTTTCTCCCTCCCTTCTCTCTGTCTCCATCCAGTCATCAAAGACCATTAAGGGCAGGTTTCGAAGTACAATGGTGGAGTCTGAGGAGGAAACTGAAAACTTGTAGAGTTGGGAGATGAAGTGCACTGTCAGGATAGATTGTCCCTCCCTTGTGTCAGGACCTGGATTAGGAAGGAAGGAGTTGACAGAGACGCCTTTTTCTGAGGCTGAGCGAGGTGGCTCACACGTGTAATCTCAACACTCTGGGAGGCCAAGGCGGGTGGATTGCCTGAACTCACAGGTTCGAGACCAGCCTGAGCAAGTCTAAGAAAGACCCTGTCTCTAAAAATAGCTGGGCATTGTGTTTCAGGCACCTATATTCCCAGCTGCTGGGAGGATGAGGCAAGAGGGTCACTTGAGCCGCCAAGAGTTTCAGGTTGCTGTGAGCTATGATGCCATGGCACTCTACCAAGGGTGAAACTCTGTTTCAAAAAAAAAGAAAAAGAGTATTTTTATTCTACACTAAATTTATAGTTAGTTGACACTTCACTGGGTGCACAGAGTGCCCTGGGTCCTTTACTGGTACTGGGGAGTCCAGTTCCCCAACTTATCTTGGACAGTAGCCTGGGA